>JABXJD010000454.1:82500-90000 GCA_013375575.1 Percina caprodes
GGGAGACAGACAGACAGACAGACAGGAGGACAGACAGGTAGAGAGACAGACAGGAAGGCAGACAGACAATAAAGACCATCAATGTTTTCCAACATCTTGTACAGACTGAAAATGAGTTAATCAGAATATAAACAGAATATAAATAATATAAAATGTCATATATACTGTATGTTTGAATGTATATTTTATGTACTGTATGTATACTGTATGTACTGTATGTATACTCTATGTATGTATATATACTGTATGTTTGAATGTATATTTTATGTACTGTATGCATACTGTATGTACTGTATGTATACTCTATGTATGTATATATACTGTATGTTTGAATGTATATTTTATGTACTGTATGTATACTGTATGTACTGTATGTATACTCTATGTATGTATATATACTGTATGTTTGAATGTATATTTTATGTACTGTATGTATACTGTATGTATGTATACTGTATGTACTGTATGTATACTCTATGTATGTATATATATTGTATGTACTGTATGTATATTGTATGTATGAATGTATATTGTATGTACTGTATGTATACTGTATGTTTGAATGTATACTGTATGTATGAATGTATACTGTATGTACTGTACTGTATGTATACTCTATGTATGTATATATATTGTATGTATGAATGTATACTGTATATACTGTATGTATACTGTATGTACTGTATGTATACTCTATGTATGTATATATATTGTATGTACTGTATGTATATTGTATGTATGTATATATTGTATGTATGAATGTATACTGTATATACTGTATGTATACTGTATGTATGTATACTGTATGTACTGTATGTATACTCTATGTATGAATGTATACTGTATGTATGAATGTATACTGTATATACTGTATGTATACTGTATGTATGTATACTGTATGTACTGTATGTATACTCTATGTATGAATGTATACTGTATGTATGAATGTATACTGTAAATACTGTATGTATACTGTATGTATAAATATATATTGTCCTTCTCCTCCGTCTCTTTGTTTTTAACAACAAGGCCTTGAACGCATCGCGAGCAGGTGGCGTCTCACCTGGAAGTGGAAGATGCCGGCGTAGTCGCGGCTGAAGGCCTGACCGTGGGGAACGACGCGGTGCAGCAGGCGTTCGGTCAGAGTCAGAGAACCAATGGCAGCCAGCAGCCAGCAGTCTCCTGCAAAACAGCCAGAAACAGCCAGAAACATCCAGAAATATTCAGAAACAGCCAGAAAACATCCAGAAACAGCCAGAAACAGCCTGAAACATCCAGAAACATCCAGAAACATCCAGAAACAGCCTGAAAACATGCAGAAACAGCCAGAAACATCCAGAAATATTCAGAAACAGCCAGAAAACATCCAGAAACAGCCAGAAACAGCCTGAAACATCCAGAAACATCCAGAAACATCCAGAAACAGCCTGAAAACATGCAGAAACAGCCAGAAACATCCAGAAATATTCAGAAACAGCCAGAAAACATCCAGAAACAGCCAGAAACAGCCTGAAACATCCAGAAACATCCAGAAACATCCAGAAACAGCCTGAAAACATGCAGAAACAGCCAGAAAACATCCAGAAATATTCAGAAACATCCAGAAACAGCCTGAAAACATGCAGAAACAGCCAGAAACATCCAGAAAAAAAGCCATAATGTCTCTTCCATGATGGCTCCTCCCTAATGTCTCTTCCATAATGTCTCCTCCCTGACGTCTCCTCCCTAATGTCTCTTCCATAATGTCTCCTCCCTGACGTCTCCTCCCTAATGTCTGCTCCCTGATGTCTCCTCCCTAATGTCATCTCCATGATGTCTCCTTCCTAATGTCTCTTCCATGATGTCTCCTCCCTGATGTCTCCTCCCTAATGTCTCCTCCCTAATGTCTCCTCCCTAATGTCTCCTCCCTGATGTCTCCTCCCTAATGTCACCTCCATGATGTCTCCTCCCTAATGTGGCTTCCATGATGTCTCCTCCATGATGTCTCCTCCCTGATGTCACCTCCATGATGTCTCCTCCCTGATGTCTCCTCCCTGATGTCTCCTCCCTAATGTCACCTCCATGATGTCTCCTCCCTGATGTCTCCTCCATAATGTCTCCTCCCTAATGTCTCCTCCCTGATGTCTCCTCCCTTATGTCACCTCCATGATGTCTCCTCCCTAATGTCTCTTCCATGATGTCTCCTCCATGATGTCTCCTCCCTGATGTCTCCTCCCTAATGTCACCTCCATGATGTCTCCTCCCTGATGTCTCCTCCCTGATGTCTCCTCCCTAATGTCACCTCCATGATGTCTCCTCCCTGATGTCTCCTCCATAAAGTCTCCTCCCTTATGTCTCCTCCCCCTGAAAAGACTCTGAGGATCTGTGGGGACATGCTAATGCTAAGCTAACACCACCACCATTAGCTGCTAATGTGTCCTGCAGCCCGTCCTCAGATCAATAACCAATCGTTAAGGTCTGAGTGCTGCATTCAGGCGCTGTGGGAACATCCCGTAACGCCTCGTCAGCAAATGCATGTTGGAACAGAGGCATCGTACGTAACCCCGTCGGGAAATAGAGAGGAAACAACATGCGTTTGTAAAGAGAGGTTGTTGTATTATATATTTCATAATGTTATTAACATTATCAATAATGTATTATTAAAGGATTCACATAGAGCTGCCTGATGTCTCTGTCTCTCTGTCTGTCTGTCTCTATGTCTGTCTGCCTCCCTGCCTGTCTCTCTGTCTGCCTGTCTCTATGTCTCTCTGTCTGCCTGTCTCTATGTCTCTCTGTCTGTCTGTCTCTATGTCTCTCTGTCTGCCTGTCTCTATGTCTCTCTGTCTGCCTGTCTCTATGTCTCTCTGTCTGCCTGTCTCTATGTCTCTCTGTCTGTCTGTCTCTATGTCTGTCTGCCTGCCTGCCTGCCTGTCTCTCTGTCTGCCTGTCTCTATGTCTGTCTGTCTGTCTCTATGTGTGTCGTTCTGTCTGTCTGTGGTGCGTTCAGGGACAGTCAGTATAACTCACCCAGAGCTCCCTGACAGATGTCCGTCCTCGTGGCTCCGCCCACAATGAACTCAGGGTTGTCTGTCAGCTCCTGAAACAGCCAATCAGAGCCGCCCATCTGTGTTACATCACACTGAGAGACAGACAGTTTCAGCCAGTCATAAAGGAGCGTCCTGTCTCACCGTGGGTCTCTTCCACTCCACGCCCCTGGTTTTGGCGGTGAAGGGGGCTAGTTCCTTGAAGCCCAGAGAGGCGGGTTCTGCGGGGAACGCCGGGTCCTGGAACAGGGATCCGGTCTGCAGACACTCGTCCTTCAGGGCCTGGAAGTCCTGGTTCAGGTAGCGCACGGCCTGCTGCACCGAGCCCAGACCTTCAGCCCGCTGCCGGTCCCTCTGGATCCGCCCAGACACGCCTCCAAACATCCTGACACAGAGACACATCAACATCCTGACACAGAGACACATCAACATCCTGACACAGAGACACATCAACATCCTGACACAGAGACACATCAACATCCTGACACGGAGACACATCCTGACACAGAGACACATCAACATCCTGACACAGAGACACATCAACATCCTGACACGGAGACACATCCTGACACAGAGACACATCAACATCCTGACACAGAGACACATCAACATCCTGACACGGAGACACATCCTGACACAGAGACACATCAACATCCTGACACAGAGACACATTCTGACACAGAGACACATCAACATCCTGACACAGAGACACATCAACATCCTGACACAGAGACACATCAACATCCTGACACAGAGACACATTCTGACACGGAGACACATCAACATCCTGACACAGAGACACATTGACATCCTGACACAGAGACACATCGACAGACTGACACAGAGACACATCAACATCCTGACACAGAGACACATTGACATCCTGACACAGAGACACATCGACAGACTGACACAGAGACACATCATGACAGAGACACATCAACATCCTGACAAAGAGACACATCCTGACACAGAGACACATTGACATACTGACACAGAGACAAATCCTGACACAGAGACACATCAACATCCTGACACAGAGACACATCTGTAGACTGGAGCTGTTGCTCTATGCCAGCTCATCTGAATATAATTAATATTGTTAACGTGCAGGGTCCAGAGAAATCAAAGAGAAACATGCAGGTGTGTTTACCCGGATCTCCGTCCAATGGGCTGCGAGGAAGCTGACAGGAAACAGGAAGTTAACACATCAGCAACATTACCAACCCAGAGAGGTCTTAACGTCTGCATTAATAAATTAATATTATAATAAATATATATTATAATAAATGTGTTTTTATAATAAATATATATTATAATAATATATATATTATAATAAATATATATTATAATAAATATATAATAAATTAATATTATAATAATAAATATTTCTGCATCTTTACAGTCAGAGACACTTCCTCTGACTTCCTAAATAAATAAAAAGAGAATCCGTCCAATCAGCTGCTCTGAAAGCTCGAAGTACTCCAGTACTCCAGTGCTGTACTTCAGGCCACATGTACTTTACTTGTACTTGTTGCAATCTCAGTCAGAACACCATGGGTAGGGTTGTGGTTTGGGGTTTTGTTTGGACATCTGGGATCTGTCTTTGGGGGGGTACTGTTGTGGTTTGGGATTTTGGTTTTGGGTGTTTTTCCCTCTTGGCCTTCCCTGTGTTAGTTTTGTCCCTGGTCTTGTGTTGTTGGTCCTGTCTTGTGTCCCCTGGTGAGTGTCTGTTTGTTCTACTTCCTGTTTTATTTTGATAGGGTTTCCTGTCTTGTCTAGCTTTGCTTTGTCCCTGTCTGATTGTCCTGCCGCCCTAATGTGATTCACCTGGGGTCTCACCTGTCCCCCGTTACCTCTACCTCTTGTATTTAACCCTGTGTGTCCCTTGTCAGATCATTCTGGTCCGTCTGTCTTGCAAGTGATCCTGATCTTCGTCTTCCCGCCAGTGTCCCTGTTATCATTCTGGATTTATGGGTTTTTAATAACATAATAATGAGATTGTCCTGCTGAACAACGTCTCTGATTGGTTAATAATCAGGAAACAGTTTCTGCTGAATCAGTAGATCAGAGACACACACACACACACATACAGAGAAAGACACACACACACACACACACACACACACACACACACAGAGACAGACAGACAGACACACACACACACACACACACACACACACACACACACACACACACACACACACACACACCCTATAGGCTGTAGAGTTCTGAGTAGTTTTCTGCGATTTCAACTCAAATTCAGTTGACTTTGCCATTCATAACAACAGTTACCTGGAGACACTGTTATCGCGAGAGTTTTAAAGTTAGAAACACTCACCGGAGACGGGTCGGGGTCCGGGTCTCAGGCTGGATCCGTTCCGGGTCTGGGAGCAGTAGTACTCGGCGCAGTTGAGTACCGGGAGTAACAGTAGTACCAGGAGCAGTAGTACTTACTGGGTGCTGTAGAAGTACTCGGAGTAACAGTAGTACCGGGAGCAGTAGCAGTATCGGGAGTAGTAGTAGTACTCGGATTAACAGTAGTACCAGCAGTAGTACCGGGAGTAGTAGTAGTACTCGGAGCAGTAGTAGTACTTACTGGGTGCAGTAGTAGTACCGGGAGTACCGGGAGCCGCTGGATGTTGTGATGCTGCTCTGCTGCAGAAGCAGCCCCGCCCGGGCCGGCGGAAGGGGCGGGGCTACACATCAGCATCTAAACATATTTATTATTTATAGTATTTTTCTTTCCCGTCTTCGTGTATCTGTGTATGATTTGGTTTCATGGTTTTATTATTTATTATTGATTTATTATCACCCGGTCCTGTCTCCCACACACACACTGTTGTTTGTGAACGTCACCGCTGGGAGGAGAACAGCGCCCCCCCGGGTCCTACCGGCGCACTGTGGTCAGGGGCGGTACTGCACCCGGGTACGAAATACAGTGAACCCTCGTTTATCACGGGGTTACGTTCCAAGAAGAACCCGTGAGGTGAAATCCGTGAAGTAGTAACCTTTATAATTATTATACGATGAAATACTCCATAATACATGAAACCAAAGAACAAAACCTTTTTACAGGCCCAAGCATTTGTTTAACAAAGTACTGTATAAACGTTTTTTTACAAATAACTACTGTACTCTAAAATAATAATTTTAATCATCAATAGGAACTGAAGGCTTCAAATTGCGGAGATTAGCTTCTCCAGAGTAATCTGTAGTACTCCAGAGTACCCTGCAGTACTCCAGAGTACCCCGGCACCCTGCAGTACTCCAGAGCACCCTGCAGTACTCCAAAGTACCATGCAGTACTCCAGAGTACTCCTATGTACCCAGAGATGAGACTGAAGAGACGTTAAAGGTTTGTAGAAACTTTATTGATATTGAATGGAGACAGTCAGGAGATAGAAACAGGAAGTGAAGCTGCAGCAGGAACAGGGATATGGCTGCTGGGGGGGGGCCCAACACACAGCTCTGTCTGCGGTGGGGGGGCCCCAGCACACGGCTCCGTCTCAGATCATGGAGAAGTTCATCCACTGGGGAAGGAGGGGGGGAGAGAAAAACTGTCAACAAACAGCTCCGTCTGGGGGCGTCAACACACAGCTTCGTGTGGGGGCAGTCAACACACAGCTCCATCTGGGGCGTCAACACACAGCTTCGTGTGGGGGGGGGCAGTCAACACACAGCTCCATCTCGGCGGGGGCAGTCAACACCCAGCTCCATCTGGGGGCGTCAACACACAGCTTCGTGTCGCGGGTGGGGGGGGGGCAACACACAGCTCCGTCTCACGGGTGGGGGGGGGAGGGGCAACACACAGCTCCGTCTCAGATCATGGTGAAGTTTATCCACTGGGGGGGGTGTGGGGGAGAGAAACAGTCAACACACAACACAGCGTTGCTAGTTTGTGTGTTTCTATATATATTAGAACGTAATGATGGAATATTAAACTGAAATCGCGAGTGAGAAGCACAATCGCTAGCTGCTGGGGGTGGCTGTGATGATAGTGGATGGCTGCTAGCTGCTGGGGGGACTGTGATGAAAGTGGATGTTTGCTAGCTGCTGGGGGGGCTGTAATGATAGTGGATGGCTGCTAGCTGCTGGGGGGACTGTGATGAAAGTGGATGTTTGCTAGCTGCTGGGGGGGCTGTAATGATAGTGGATGGCTGCTAGCTGCTGGGGGCTGACTGCGAATGTGTGTCTCCCCCCCGGGGCTGTAATGATAATGAATGGTTGCTAGCTGCTGGGGGGGCTGTGATGATAGAGGATGGCTGCTAGCTGCTGGGGGGGCTGTGATGATAGTGGATGGCTGGTAGCTGCTGGGGGGGCTGTGATGATAGTGGATGGTTGGTAGCTGCTGGGGGGGCTGTGATGATAATGAATGGTTGCTAGCTGCTGGGGGGGCTGTGATGATAGTGGATGGCTGCTAGCTGCTGGGGGGGCTGTGATGATAGTGGATGGTTGGTAGCTGCTGGGGGGGCTG
>JABXJD010000454.1:95000-102500 GCA_013375575.1 Percina caprodes
AGCTGTCTGTCTTAATGTCCGTTCCTAGAGGAGAGACAGACAGCGTTACACACTACACATTACACATTACACTACACACGACACATTACACACTACACACTAAACATTACATTACACATTGCAGACGACACATTACACACTACACACTACACATTACACTACACACGACACATTACACACGACACATTACACTACACATTGCAGACGACACATTACACACTACACACTACACATTACACTACACACGACACATTACACTACACACTACACACGACACACTACACGCTACACATTACACATTACAAATTACACACTACACACTACATTACACATTACATTAGAAATGCAGGAAAAGAGAAATAAAGAGTCTGAAATAGCAAAACATGCATCTGTAGAAAAACAGAGGAAGGTAAACAGGTAACAAGGAGCACAGGTGAACAGGTAAAGAGGAGAACAGGTAAACAGTTAAGAGGAGAACAGGTGAACAGGTAAAGAAGAGAACAGGTGAACAGTTAAGAGGAGAACAGGTGAACAGGTAAAGAAGAGAACAGGTGAACAGGTAAAGAGGAAAACAGCTGGACAGGTAAAGAGGAGAACAGGTGAACAGGTAAAGAGGAGAACAGGTGAACAGGTAACAAGGAGAACAGGTGAACAGGTAAAGAAGAGAACAGGTGAACAGGTAAAGAGTAGAACAGGTTAACAAGTAAACAGGAGAACAGGTGAACAGGTAAGAGGAGAACAGGTGAACGGGTAAAGAGGAGAACAGGTGAACAGGTAAAGAGGAAAACAGCTGGACAAGTAAAGAGGATAACAAGTGAACAGGTAAAGAGAAGAACAGGTGAACAGGTAAAGAGGAGAACAGGTAACAAGGAGAACAGGTAATAAGGAGAACAGGTGAACAGGTAACAAGGAGAACAGTTGAACAGGTGAAGAGGTAAAGAGGAGAACAGGTGAACAAGTAAAGAAGAGAACAGGTGAACAGGTAAAGAGGAGAACAGGTTAACAGGTTAACAGGTAAACAGGAGAACAGGTGAACAGGTAAGAGGAGAACAAGTGAACAGGTAACAAGGAGAACAAGTGAACTGGTAAGAAGAGAACAGATGAACAGGTAAAGAGGAGAACAGGTGAACAGGTAAAGAGGAGAACAGGTAAAGAGGTGAACAGGTAAATAGGAGAACAGGTAAATAGGAGATCAGGTAAAGAGGAGAACAGGTAAAAAGGAGCACAGGTGAACGGGTAAAGAGGAGAACAGGTAACAAGGAGAACAGGTAAAGAGGAGAACAGGTAAAGAGGAGCACAGGTGAACAGGTAAAGAGGAGAACATGTAACAAGGAGAACAGGTAAAGAGGAGAACAGGTAAAGAGGAGAACAGGTAACAAGGAGAACAGGTAAATAGGAGAACAGGTAAATAGGAGAACAGGTAAAGAAGAGAACAGGTAAAGAGGAGCACAGGTGAACGGGTAAAGAGGAGAACAGGTAACAAGGAGAACAGGTAAAGAGGAGAACAGGTAAAGAGGTGAACAGGTAAAGAGGAGAACAGGTGTTGAAACTTACGTTTGGAGACGATCTTGTTCATGATGGTCTGCAGCTCTAACGCAGAGATCTCCATGTCCTGGAACCAGACAGTAAACACATCACACCTACACACACACAAACACACATACACACCTACACACACAGACAAACCTATACACACCTACACACAACTTCACCTACACACACACACACACACACACACCTACATACACACACAACTACACACACACACACACATACACACCTATACACACCTACACACACACAAACCTACACACACACACCTACACACACCTATACACACACACCTACACACCCCTACACACACACACACACCTATACACACACACCTACACACCTATACACACCTAAACACACACACACCTACACACCCCTATACACACCTACACACACCTTCACCTACACACACACACACAAACACACACACACACACAAACCCACACACTTACACACACACCTACACACACATACACAGACACACACCTACTCACACACACACACACCTACACACAAACCTACACACACACCTACACACACCTATACACACACACCTACACACACACACACCTACACACACACACCTACACACCTAAACACACACACACACACACCTACACACCCCTATACACACCTACACACACCTTCACCTAAACACACCTTCACCTACACACACACACACAAACCCACACACTTACACACACACCTACACACACATACACAGACACACGCCTACTCACACACACACCTACACACAGATACACAAACCCACACACACACACACAAGCTCTGCCTGAGTAGGCTCTGCTCTGATTGGTCCCCCTCCAGACAGGAAGTGATGTCATACTTACAGGCCCGGCAAGTTTGGTGAAGAGTCCTCTGAAGCCTGCGTCCACCTCCGAATCGGACACCTTCTCCTGGACACAGTTGCCATGACAACGGTCAAACTTTATTCAAACAGCAGCATTCACAAAACACAAAGCAACTGTTTGTATATTAAACTATAAATCATCTGTGTGTGTGTGTGTTTGCATGTGTGTGTGTGTATCTCTGTGTGTGTGTGTGTATGTGTGTGTATGTCTCTGCGTGTGTGTGTGTCTGTGTGTGTGTCTGAGTGTGTGTGTGTGTATCTCTGTGTGTGAGTGTGTATCTGTGTGTGTTTCTGTGTGTGTGTGTCTCTGTGTGTGTGAGTGTGTGTCTCTGTGTGTGTGTGTCTCTGTGTGTGTGTGTCTCTGTGTGTGTGTCTGTGTTTGTGTGTCTGCGTGTGTGTGTGTGTATCTCTGTGTGTGAGTGTGTATCTGTGTGTGTGTGTGTGTCTGTGTGTGTGTGTGTCTGTGTGTGAGTGTGTATCTGTGTGTGTGTGTGTGTCTGTGTGTGTGTGTGTGTGTGTGTGTGTGTGTGTCCCCTCACGTCGTCCAGCTTTGCGCTGACCGGGTCATCACAGGGTCTGACAGGACGGAGACATTACAGCGTTAGAAACACTTCCTGTTAACCCCACAGACTGTTACCATGACAACAATAACACAGAGCAGCAGGGATACGTTGAAAAAAAAGGGACAAAAAGACAACACAGACACACAGACACACACACACACACACACACACACACAGACACACACACACACACACACACACACACACACACACACACACACAGACAGAGACACACACACACACACACACACAAAGACACACACACACACACACACACACACACACACACACAGATCGTATATATGCACCAATGGGAGATGTTGGGGGTGTCTGAGGACGTGGTCTTACGTGGTCTCGGTCTGCTTCTCGGAGAAGACGCGGATGCAGAAGTCCCGTTGAGGTGGGGGTCGAAGGTGGAGGGGACGATCAGGTACTCCCGGGGGCAGCTTGCGGCTGCTCACCTCCCGCAGGTTGACGAAGGTCTCAGACCGGGCGGTCTGGGCGTGGGACAGGAAGTAGTTCTTGTCCAGGTGCACGTCCCGCTGCCCGTAGAACTGGGGGACGACAACAATAAGACTGTCCATGAGAGACAGACAGAAACCTTCCCTCCAGAAAAACGTGGTCATGTGATCTCATAACTCAGCATAGTCAAGGATCATTGCAACAATCACAAAAACTGGATATATATATATAATATTATATATTTTATATTCCTGTGTAGAGTGTCCTTAATGTCCTTCATGTCCTCCATGTCCCCTACAGCGGGACATTTCAACTGGAGGACATTTCAGCTGGAGGACATTTCAGCTGGAGGACGTCTCAGCGATCAGCGCTCACCTGTTTAGGAACCTGGAACAAAACACAAGACAAAGGTCCAGTTAGTATGTAGGGCTGTAGTCAAGACCACCTTTGTTGAGTCCAAGACAAGTCTGAGACCAGGACTAGTCGAGTCCAAGTCAAGACCGAGTCCAAAGAAGTTCGAGTCCGAGTCAAGACCGAGTCCAAAGAGGTTCGAGTCCGAGTCAAGACCGAGTCCAGGACAGAAAAGGGTCTTATGCATGACAGTATCAAGACAATCAATTTAGGTTATTTGTTGATATAAAAGCAAAAACAGTGTCAGAACAGCAGGAGTTATGAGTACAGCCATGTCCCTGATATCATATATAACTCATAACAGCTACATAGACAATACTGCTACAGTAGTACTAGTACTGAGCATTAGAACTGCTACAGTAGTACTAGTACTGAGCATTAGAACTGATACTACTACAGTAGTACTAGTACTGAGCATTAGAACTGATACTACTACAGTAGTACTAATACTGAGCATTAGAACTGATACTACTACAGTAGTACTAATACTGAGCATTAGAACTGATACTACTACAGTAGTACTAGTACTGCGCATTAGAACTGATACTACTACAGTAGTACTAGTACTGAGCATTAGAACTGCTACAGTAGGTACTAATACTGAGCATTAGAACTGATACTACTACAGTAGTACTAGTACTGAGCATTAGAACTGATACTACTACAGTAGTACTAGTACTGAGCATTAGAACTGATACTACTACAGTAGTACTAATACTGAGCATTAGAACTGATACTACTACAGTAGTACTAGTACTGAGCATTAGAACTGATACTACTACAGTAGTACTAGTACTGAGCATTAGAACTGATACTACTACAGTAGTACTAATACTGAGCATTAGAACTGATACAGTAGTACTAGTACTGAGCATTAGAACTGATACTACTACAGTAGTACTAGTACTGAGCATTAAAACTGCTACAGTAGTACTAGTACTGAGCATTAGAACTGATACTACTACAGTAGTACTAGTACTGAGCATTAGAACTGCTACAGTAGTACTAGTACTGAGCATTAGAACTGATACTACTACAGTAGTACTAGTACTGAGCATTAGAACTGCTACAGTAGTACTAGTACTGAGCATTAGAACTGATACTACTACAGTAGTACTAGTACTGAGCATTAGAACTGCTACAGTAGTACTAGTACTGAGCATTAGAACTGATACTACTACAGTAGTACTAGTACTGAGCATTTGATTAACTAAATGCCAACATCGCTTCCCTTCAGATGTAGAAATGAAGGGAGTAGTATTACAGAGTGCAGCCCTGTGGTTGGTTTATGGCTTCCCTAAAAAATATTGTATTCTATTGATATTTGGACGTGGGTTAATAGGAAATACATGTATAAATACATGTATAAATACATGTATTTCCTATTAACCCACGTCCAAATATCATAGTATAAATCATAGTATAAATACATGTATTTATACATGTATTTATACATGTATAAATACATGTATTTATACATGTATTTTCAGAAGTTTGGTTAAACAACAATGAACGGAGTGTAATTTAACATATGTTCTTTTTATTTGAGACAAATTGCAGAATTTTAAAATAAATCCACCAGGGAACACACACACACACACACACACACACACACACAGACACACACACACACACACACACACACACACACACACACACACACACACACACACAGACACACACACACACACACACACACACACAGACACACACACACACACAGACACACACACACACACACACAGACACACACACACACACACACACACACAGACACACACACACAGACACAGACACACACACACACACACACACAGACACACACACACACACACACACACACACACACACACACACACAGACACACACACACACACACAGACACACACACACACACACAGACACACACACACACAGACACACACACACAGACACACACACACACACACACACACACACACACACAGACACACACACACACACACAGACAGCTGGCTCAGCAACGTTAGCTAATGTCCGCTAGCATAAAAACGGCAGTTAGCTTTTTTTAACGTAACAACCCCCATTTCGTAGGAGCAAAGCTTATTTCATGCAATAAGATGATGGCTCAAAAGGAGCTCTAACGCCACAGGTCTTATGTTGACAACGTGGACGCAGATATAGAAAACTCCAAAGGCAGCCGTGATATTTACCTAGTAAGCTAGGCTAACGTTAGCAAACATTGGCGTAGCGTTAGCTAGCTGTCTAAACTTGTAAAAAGTCAACATACTAAAGATACCTGGACTCGGTCCAGACCAAAAGCCATATTTGGCAAGACCAGTGGCCGAGTCCGAGACAAGTCCGAGTCCATAGAAAAATGGTCTTGAGTCCGGACTTGAGTCCAAGACCGGACTCGAGTACTACAGCCCTGGTATGAAGTATACAGCTGCTTAGCTTAGCATACAGCCGTTTAGCTTAGCATACAGCCACTTAGCTTAGCATAAAAACCTAAATAAATGACATACATATAGAAACCTAACCAACAGGACCAGGTCTCACCTCGTAGATGGCGAAGCCGACCGTGTGCATGTCCTCTCCGACCTTCCGCAGCTTCCTGCGGTTCTTCTGGATCAGACCGACCACGAAGCTGCAGCCCACCTCTCCGTCCTCGGGGTCGTCGTCCTCCTCGTCCAGCTTGATCACGAACTGGGGATTCGTCCAGAACGTATCTGCAGAGGGACAATCGTCAAATCATCAGATCACCAGATCATCTAATGTCTTCTGTCGATTTTGTCCTGAATAATCAGGTGATCCGGTCCCAGTACTCACAGGGATGGTTCCTGCACCCCCCCGCGGTGGAGCCTTTCCTCCACATGCCGTCGAACTTGCTGACGCTCCAGTGTTTGACGGAGTCGTTGTCGATGGCGTCGGGGGTCAGCGTGCACACCTCGATACGGGAGTAGTGACGCAGGAAGTCGGTGTACGACATCCTGCAGAGACAGGAAGGGAGGGGCGTCAATAACACCTTCATGCACCAATGGGTGGCCCCAATGATGGATTAGGCTCCACCCACCAGAACTCGCCGTCCTCTGCCTTGGCGTGCGGCGCGTCTCCCTGCACCGACTGCCACTCGGGGGATCTGCAGGGACAGGAAGTAATAACACGTTAATAAACATTAATACACATTAACACACATTATTAACACGTTAATAACATGTTAATAAACATTAATACACGTTAATTACACATTAAACATGTTAACATGTTAATAACATGTTAACACATTAATAACACATTAATACATGTTATTCCACGTTAATAACATATTAATACATGTTAATACATGTAATAATAAGTTGATAACACTTTAGAAACACGTTAATAAACACGCCGGGTAGTTTGGTGTTTCCTGCCAAGGAATGTCTCGTCTCTGATTGGCTGGTACTTGTTGCCTTCGTTGAGACTGCATGTTGGGTTAGGGTTACCAGGCAACAGCTGGATTTATTAGTTAATTGATTAATAATTATTATTGTTAAGGTAAGGCTGAGTTCTGGATGTGGCTCCACACAGAGGCCTGGTTTACTTCTGTGTGTGTGTGTGTTTCTGTGTGTGTGTCTGTGTGTGTGTGTGTGTGTATGTGTGTGTGTGTCCTTGTGTGTG
>JABXJD010000454.1:107500-112500 GCA_013375575.1 Percina caprodes
AAGTATACACCCCCTATGTTAAAATACAGGGGCATAAGTATACACCCCTATGTTAAAATACAGGGGCATAAGTATACACCCCCTATGTTAAAATACGGGGCATAAGTATACACCCCCTATGTTAAAATACAGGGGCATAAGTATACACCCCCTATGTTAAAATACAGGGGCATAAGTATACACCCCCCTATGTTAAAATACAGGGGGCATAAGTATACACCCCCCTATGTTAAAATACAGGGGCATAAGTATACACCCCCTATGTTAAAATACAGGGGCATAAGTATACACCCCTATGTTAAAATACAGGGGCATAAGTATACACCCTATGTTAAAATACAGGGGGCATAAGTATACACCCCTATGTTAAAATACAGGGGCATAAGTATACACCTATGTTAAAATACAGGGGCATAAGTATACACCCCCTATGTTAAAATACAGGGGCATAAGTATACACCCCCTATGTTAAAATACAGGGCATAAGTATACACCCCCTATGTTAAAATACAGGGGCATAAGTATACACCCCCTATGTTAAAATACAGGGGCATAAGTATACACCCCTATGTTAAAATACAGGGGCATAAGTATACACCCCCTATGTTAAAATAGAGGGGCATAAGTATACACCCCCTATGTTAAAATACAGAGGGGCATAAGTATACACCCCCTATGTTAAAATACAGGGGCATAAGTATACACCCCCTATGTTAAAATACAGGGGCATAAGTATACACCTTATGTTAAAATACAGGGGCATAAGTATACACCCCCTATGTTAAAATACAGGGGCATAAGTATACACCCCTATGTTAAAATACAGGGCATAAGTATACACCCCTATGTTAAAATACAGGGGCATAAGTATACACCCCCTATGTTAAAATACAGGGGCATAAGTATACACCCCTATGTTAAAATAGAGGGGGCATAAGTATACACCCCTATATGTTAAAATACAGGGGCATAAGTATACACCCCCTATGTTAAATACAGGGGCATAAGTATACACCCCCTATGTTAAAATACAGGGGCATAAGTATACACCCCTATGTTAAAATACAGGGGCATAAGTATACACCCCCTATGTTAAAATACAGGGCATAAGTATACACCCCCTGTTAAAATACAGGGGGCATAAGTATACACCCCCCTATGTTAAAATACAGGGGCATAAGTATACACCCCCTGTTAAAATACAGGGGCATAAGTATCAGTACAGCAGAGTGTGTGTTTCTACGTGTAGAGTGAAGTTAGACAAACGCCCAGACTGGTTTAAAGAAGGCACGGCACGATGAGTCATCCACCACAACACCAGGAAGGAGAGTGTGTGTGTGTGTATATGTCTGTGTGTGTGTGTGTGTATATGTCTGTGTGTGTGTGTGTGTCCCACGCCCTCTAACAACATAACAATAGCTGCCAGTCTGCTTCCTGTTCTGCAGCTTCCTGCTCGGCCAATCGGGGCTCAGCATGGCAGCGCCCTGTATTTACAGCAGATCAGCTGTTTCTCATCAGGGCGTTTACACAACAGATTCCCCGGTCCCCCCCCCCCCCTCCCTTAGGGTCTAGAGTGGGGGGAGTGTCCCTCTCTGTCTGTCTGTCTGTCTTTCTGTCTGTCTGTGGTGCGTTCAGGGACAGTCAGTAAAACTCACCTAGAGCTCCCTGGCAGATGTCGGTCCTGGTGGCTCCGCCCAAGATGAACTCAGGATTAGAGACGAGCTCCTAAAACAGATTTGAACAAGAACACCCACCAGACTCCATGTAAATAATCACTACTTTTAGTGTGTATAGAGCAGCATATCTCCACCAGACTCCATGTAAATAATCACTACTTTTAGCGTGTATAGAGCAGCATATCTCCACCAGACTCCATGTTAATAATCACTACTTTTAGTGTATAGAGCAGCATATCTCCACCAGACTCCATGTAAATAATCACTACTTTTAGTGTGTATAGAGCAGCATATCTCCACCAGACTCCATGTAAATAATCACTACTTTTAGTGTGTATAGAGCAGCATATCTCCACCAGACTCCATGTAAATAATCACTACTTTTAGTGTGTATAGAGCAGCATATCTCCTCCAGACTCCATGTAAATAATCACTACTTTTAGTGTGTATAGAGCAGCATATCTCCACCAGACTCCATGTAAATAATCACTACTTTTAGCGTGTATAGAGCAGCATATCTCCACCAGACTCCATGTAAATAATCACTACTTTTAGCGTGTATAGAGCAGCATATCTCCATCAGACTCCATGTAAATAACTACTACTTTTAGTGTGTGTGTGTGTGTGTGTGTGTGTGTGTGTGTGTGTGTGTGTGTGTAAAATACAGGCTTATGATCTGTTAAAGCAGAGATTTCTGAGAGTGTTTATGATCATGTGATTGTGTCTGAATAGTTTCCTCCCTGTGACTCAGACAGGGAAACACCTCTGGTTATGGGCGCGGAGTGACTCATCCCTCTGCTATGGAGGATCTCTGTTTATCTGGTTATGGGCGCGGAGTGGTGGAGTAATATACTTGTACAGTAACTAAGTGTTAATGTACAAGTATATACAGTAGTTATTTATTAGTCTATTTTTGTTATTGCCACTCTTCATTCTAACCCCAACCGGTCGTCAGACACCGCCTACCAAGAGCCTGGGTCTGGGTCTGGGTCTGGGTCTGTCCGAGGTTTCTGCCTAAAAGGAAGTTTTTCCTCGCCACTGTCCCACTGTTGCTTGCTCTGGAGGGAACTACTAGAACTGTTGGGTCCTTGTAAATTCTGGAGTGTGGTCTAGACCTACTCTATCTGGTCTAGACCTACTCTATCTGGTCTAGACCTGCTCTATCTGGTCTAGACCTACTCTATCTGTAAAGTGTCTCAAGATAACTCGTTATGAATTGATACTATAAATAAAATTGAATTGAATTGAATAGTTACTGTAATACACAGTACAGGCCAGAGGTCTGGACCCCCCTTCTCATTCAATGCGTTCCCATTATTTCCATTGTAGACTATCAAAACCCAAACAAACCAACAGGTGAAGTTATGTTGTTATCACCTCCCCTCAAGCCCCAAAGCCCTACCACCTACCATATGGATATAATAATAATAATAATAATAATAATAATAATAATAATAATAATAATAATAATAATAATAATAATAATAATAATAATAATAATAATAATAATAATAATAATAATAATAATATCATCCATTCATTGTCCTGGTCCAACTAAACGCAAACCGGATGGGATGGCATGCTGGTTCAGGATGCTGTGGTAGCCATGCTGGTTCAGGATGCTGTGGTAGCCATGCTGGTTCAGTAAGCCTTCAATTTGGAATAAATCCCTAACAGTGTCACTAGCCTTGTTTCCTCTCCTTAGCCGTGGTTTCCTAGCCTTGTTTCCTCTCCTTAGCCGTGGTTTCCTAGCCTTGTTTCCTCTCCTTAGCCGTGGTTTCCTAGCCTTGTTTCCTCTCCTTAGCCGTGGTTTCCTAGCCTTGTTTCCTCTCCTTAGCTGTGGTTTCCTAGCCTTGTGTCCTCTCCTTAGCCGTGGTTTCCTAAGCTTGTTTTCTCTCCTTAGCAGTGGTTTCCTAGCCTTGTTTCCTCTCCATAGCCGTGGTTACCTAGCCTTGTTTCCTCTCCTTAGCCGTGGTTTCCTAGCCTTGTTTCCTCTCCATAGCCGTGGTTACCTAGCCTTGTTTCCTCTCCTTAGCTGTGGTTTCCTAGCCTTGTGTCCTCTCCTTAGCCGTTGTTTCCTATGCTTGTTTTCTCTCCTTAGCAGTGGTTTCCTAGCCTTGTTTCCTCTCCTTAGCCGTGGTTTCCTAGCCTTGTGTCCTCTCCTGGTTTGCCTTGTTTCCTCTCCTTAGCCGTGGTTTCCTAGCCTTGTTTCCTCTCCTTAGCTGTGGTTTCCTAGCCTTGTGTCCTCTCCTTAGCCGTGGTTTCCTAAGCTTGTTTTCTCTCCTTAGCAGTGGTTTCCTAGCCTTGTTTCCTCTCCATAGCCGTGGTTACCTAGCCTTGTTTCCTCTCCTTAGCCGTAGTTTCCTAGCCTTGTTTCCTCTCCATAGCCGTGGTTACCTAGCCTTGTTTCCTCTCCTTAGCTGTGGTTTCCTAGCCTTGTGTCCTCTCCTTAGCCGTTGTTTCCTATGCTTGTTTTCTCTCCTTAGCAGTGGTTTCCTAGCCTTGTTTCCTCTCCTTAGCCGTGGTTTCCTATCCTTGTTTCCTCTCCTTAGCCGTGGTTTCCTAGCCTTGTTTCCTCTCCTTAGCCGTGGTTTCCTATCCTTGTTTCCTCTCCTTAGCCGTGGTGTCCTAGGCTTGTTGCCTCTCCTTAGCCGTGGTTTCCTAGCCTTGTTTCCTCTCCTTAGCCGTGGTTTCCTAGCCTTGTTTCCTCTCCTTAGCCGTGGTTTCCTAGCCTTGTTTCCTCTCCTTAGCTGTGGTTTCCTAGCCTTGTTTCCTCTCCTTAGCAGTGGTTTCCTAGGCTTGTTGCCACTCCTTAGCCGTGGTTTCCTAGCCTTGTTGCCTCTCCTTAGCCATGGTTTCCTAGCCTTGTTTCCTCTCCTTAGCCGTGGTTTCCTAGCCTTGTTTCCTCTCCTTAGCTGTGGTTTCCTAGCCTTGTTTCCTCTCCTTAGCAGTGGTTTCCTAGCCTTGTTTCCTCTGCTTAGCCGTGGTTTCCTAGCTCTATTGGACCATGAAGGCCTGATCCAGTCTCCTCTACCAGTTGTTCTAGAGATGTGTCTGCTGCTAGAACTCTGTGTGCTATCATCTGGTCTCTAATCTCAGCTGCTGGAACTGATTCCTGAGGCTGGAGACTCAGAGGAACTTATCCTCAGCAGCAGGGGGGACTCTGGGTCTTCCTTTCCTGGGGGGTCCTCATGTGATGAACTTATCCTCAGCAGCAGGGGGGACTCTGGGTCTTCCTGTCCTGGGGGGTCCTCATGGGATGAACTTATCCTCAGCAGCAGGGGGGACTCTGGGTCTTCCTGTCCTGGGGGGTCCTCATGGGAT
>JABXJD010000454.1:122500-127500 GCA_013375575.1 Percina caprodes
AATGTAAAGACCTGCTAAACATCCTATCTCTTAATGTTAATAATGTAAAGACCTGCTATACATTCTATCTCTTAATGTTAATGTAAAGACCTGCTAAACATCCTATCTTTTAATGTTAATAATGTAAAGACCTGCTAAACATCCTATCTCTTAATGTTAATAATGTAAAGACCTGCTAAACATCCTATCTCTTAATGTTAATAATGTAAAGACCTGCTATACATTCTATCTCTTAATGTTAATGTAAAGACCTGCTAAACATCCTATCTCTTAATTTTAATAATGTGAAGACCTGCTATACATTCTATCTCTTAATGTTAATGTAAAGACCTGCTGAACATCCGATCTCTTAATGTTAATAATGTAAAGACCTATATATACACACTGTACATTAACCTTTTTGTGGCGTTTTCTCCAACTTATTGACTGTAAATGTTTCTGTTTCATACATTTTCAATTAAAGTAAAAAAATAAAAACACATAACGTCTCAGTGGCTGCAGTGCATCATGGGTAGTGTACCTACATCAGAGAGGACGCCCACCTCCTTGGCGAGGCGTTGGGCGGAGTCCAGGCTGGAGGGGGGGGAGCCTGAGATTCTGGCTGTCAGAGAGTCCACGTCCTGGGCCAAGACCTGACCCTGCTCACGAGCCTGGAAACACACACACACGCACACACACACACACACACACACGCACGCGCACGCGCACACACACACACACACACGCAATTAATATTAATATAAGTATATAAGTTCAGTTAATCTCAGACACATAGAAACTATTAATTTAAATATGAGTTGACTTTACAGGCTCAGCATAAGGAACCCAGGCTAATAATGTAAAGACCTTTTATAAAGCCCGTATTTCTTCTTCTATCCTGCCTTTATTTGTTGTGGACACATGAAACTAACCCGTGTAGCGTCCCGTCCCGTCACGGCAACAATGCGGCTAATTCCTTTCACCATCTGTCTCTCGGAGACGATCAGCAGGTCCTCGATGTCCCCGGTCTGCACCACGTGGCTGGACACACAACAGGACCAGGACTCATTTAAAGGGACAGTAATGAACACACAGCCGGATCAGGACTAATTTAAAAGGTACAGTAATGGACACAAAACAGGACCAGGACTCATTTAAAGGGACAGCAATGGACACACAGCAGGACCGGGACTCATTTAAAGGGACAGTAATGGACACACAACAGGACCAGGACTCATTTAAAAGGGACAGTAATTGACAGACAGCAAGACCAGGACTCATTTAATGGGACAGTAACACATTTAGCTGCGTTTATTATTAATGCTGACAGTGTAACTGTAATCTGATGGTCTGTGTGTCTCTAAGTCTCCGTCCACGTGTCCATCTGATTATCTGGAGTTGGTAAAACCTCCTGAGAATAAATCTGGTGAAAGTGTTTTTCCATCCGACATCACACGCTGTTTTAGGGACAGACTGGTGTATCTGATTGGTTGGAGACATTTTAAGGTGTTTCCATTAATTTACACTGAATCACACAACAGACGTCTACCGTCACATGATCACTATGGGACAACATCACATGATCACTATGGGACAACATCACATGATCACTATGGGACAACATCACATGATCAATATGGGACAACATCACATGACCAATATGGGACAACATCACATGACCAATATGGGACAACATCACATGACCAATATGGGACAACATCACATGACCAATATGGGACAACATCACATGATCAATATGGGACAACATCACATGACCAATATGGGACAACATCACATGACCAATATGGGACAACATCACATGACCAATATGGGACAACACCACATGATCACTATGGGACAACATCACATGATCAATATGGGACAACACCACATGATCACTATGGGACAACATCACATGATCAATATGGGACAGGCTACATAGAGGTCATGTTCCAGCTGATAGAGACATATCGAGCTATAATAAGAAAAGAACGCTATCAACACATCGCTATGACGATGCAGATGCAACTTGTCTGTTATTGCCCCCGGCACCGCTGCAAGACTCTTTTTTGAAACATGTCTCTCTGTCTGAGCGTCTTCCATTGTCTCCGCAGGACGTCCCACGGCTTGTCCTAACCTTTGTCGGCCATTTCCTTCACGAGTTCCAGATAAATTAAATCCAGAAAGACTCGTCTCCTCGTCCGTCCACGTCCACCTGTCTTTGTTGCCCCCATGTGTGCGTGTGTGTGTGTGTGTCTCACGTTCCACAGCAGAGCTCCACAGATGTCTCTCTGGTCTGATCCTCCAACAGGTCGGAGACCGGCACCGACACAGAGACAACACGAACAGGGTCAGGATACACCTACAGACAGAGAGAGAGAGACAGGCAGTCAGACAGACAGGCAGTCAGACAGACAGACAGAAATACAGACAGACAGAGACAGACAGACAGGCATACAGACAGACAGAAATACAGACAGAGACAGACATACAGAAATACTGACTGAGAGAGACAGGCAGACAGACAGACAGAGACAGACAGACAGAGAGAGACAGAGACAGACAGACAGAGAGACAGACAGACAAAGAGAGAGAGACAGACAGACAGGCAGAGAGACAGACAGACAGGCAGGCAGACAGCTGTCTCACCTCGTCCACCGTCCTCAGCCCCCCGATGGTCCGTGCTGTTTGCAGAGGAATTTCCTTGCTGTGGATGATCTGATTGGCCGAGATGATGTCACTCACACAGCTGTCGACCTGCTGCAGCTGGGACACACTCAGAGAACTCTGAGGACCAATCAGAGACAGAGAACAATGAGGACCAATCAGAGACAGAACAATGAGGACCAATCCGAGACAGAGAACTCTGAGGACTGTGTATATGAAGTAGTAGGAGTGAGTACTGTGTATATGAAGAAGTAGGAGTGAGTACTGCGTATATGAAGTAGTAGGAGTGAGTACTGCGTATATGAAGTAGTATGAGTGAGTACTGTGTATATGAAGAAGTAGGAGTGAGTACTGTGTATATGAAGAAGTAGGAGTGAGTACTGTCTATATGAAGTACTGTGTATATGAAGTAGAAGGAGTGAGTACTGTGTATATGTCGAAGTAGGAGTGAGTACTGTGTATATGAAGAAGTAGTAAGAGTACTGTGTTAATGAAGGAGTTGGAGTGAGTGCTGTGTATATGAAGTACTTGTACTTGTTGTACTCTGAGTACACTGAGTACCTTGACGCTGATGTCCAAGCGGAGACGGTCTGGGGACACATGAGACCCTCGCTGCTCGACTGAAGGACCCAGAACCGCCCTCAGGGCAAAGTTCAGGAGGTGAGTCGCTGTGTGGTTCACCATGAGGGACAGACGATGGACCTGGGACACACAGAGACAGATAGAGTACAGAGACAACAGGACAGAGACAGAGGACATAGAAAACAGGACAGGACAGAGACAACAGGACAGGAGAGAGACAGAGAGGAAGGAGCTCAGTTAGGACAAGATATAGCCCCCCTTCCCCCACAGAGACAGAGGGTCTACCTGGTCCAGGTGCAGCTGGACCTGGTCTCCGGTCTTCAGGCTGTCGGTGGCGGTCACCTGATGGAGCACGTACCCCCCCGCCCGGACCACGGCCTCCACAGGGAACAGGACGTCCTGAGACAGGAAATAATAAGAATCATGCACAGCCCTGATAGGTAAAACGAAAAGACAAATATAGAAATAAATACTTTCTACAGCAAAAACATGGTTTAACCCTCCAAAGTGGTCCAACCCTCCAACATGGTTTAACCCTCCAACGTGGCCTTACCCTCCAACGTGGTCTAACCCTCCAACATGGTCTTACCCTCCAACATGGTCTTACCCTCCAACATGGATTGGATCCCTTCCAACGCTCTTTGCAAATACAACTGATCACTTTCATTCCTCTGATCTTAACTGACTCCTGACTAACTCCAATATTAGGTATAATTCTAAATAAATGAGGGTTGTTGACCATGGATTCCAGAAATTAAAAAAATAAAAACCTCCCAGAACTCACACATGCACTAACTTCACTTCACTAGACTCTCTACTCTACCCAACTCTACTCTACTCTACTCAACCCAACTCTACTCTACCCTACTCTACCCAACTCTACTCTACTCTACTCTACTCAACCCAACTCTACCCAACTCTACTCTACCCAACCCAACTCTACTCTACCCAACTCTACTCTACTCTACTCTACCCAACCCAACTCTACTCTACCCAACCCAACTCTACTCTACCCAACTCTACTCTACTCTACTCTACTCTACCCAACCCAACTCTACTCTACCCAACCCAACTCTACCCAACCCAACTCTACTCTACTCTACTCTACTCTACCCAACCCAACTCTACTCTACTCTACCCAACTCTACTCTACCCAACCCAACTCTACTCTACCCAACTCTACTCTACTCTACTCTACTCTACCCAACCCAACTCTACTCTACCCAACCCAACTCTACCCTACTCTACTCTAACCAACTCTACTCTACCCAACCCAACTCTACCCAACCCAACTCTACCCTACTCTACTCTAACCAACTCTACTCTACCCAACCCAACTCTACTCTACTCTACCCTACTCTACCCAACCCTACTCTACTCTACCCAACCCTACTCTACCCAACTCTACTCTACCCTACCCAACCCAACTCTACTCTACCCAACCCAACCCAACCCAACCCAACTCTACTCTACTCTACTCTACCCTACTCTACCCAACTCTACTCTACTCTACCCAACCCTACTCTACTCTACCCAACCCAACTCTACTCTACCCAACCCTACTCTAAAACCAGTGGTAGTGAAAACTAAAAAAAAAGTCTGAAAAAAGGGACAAAAATGTCAAATTTTGTCCATTGTTGACCCGTGAGGAATCCAGGAGGATTAAGGCTGGTTAATCTTCCCATGATGCACTTCAGTCCCAGAGAGTCAGCTGACCTGCAGGGCGTCCCGGGTGAAGTAGCCCAGGTCATGTGACTGCCCCCCCTGTTCCG
>JABXJD010000454.1:132500-160000 GCA_013375575.1 Percina caprodes
GTGTCCACGCTGGACCGGGGCAGAGGACGCAGACTCTGGTCCGCCTCCCTACACAACACATTACACAATATTACACAACACAGCTGTTACACAACACAGCTGTTACACAACACAACCTGTGTGTGTACCTCTGTGTGTATCTGTGTGTGTCTGTGTGTGTACCTGTGTCTGTGTGTGTGTGTGTGTGTGTCTGTGTATGTGTGTGTCTGTGTATACCTGTTGTACTGCATGAAGACCAGGTTCCAGATCTCCACCACATCAGGACTGTCAGCGTTGACGAGCGCCGCAGCATCCCGCCCCCCCACGTGGTCGTAGTGGATCTCGGTGCAGGGCCCACAGGGACCCGAGTCCCCCATCTCCCAGAAGTTCTCCCTTAGGCCGAAGGCCAGCAGGCGCGCAGGGGGGACCCTGGAGACGGACAAACAACCAGGACATCATGGACACGGACACACAACCAGGACATCATGGACACACGGACTTCATGGACACAGACACACAACCAGGACATCATGGACACGGACACACAACCAGAACATCATGGACAAGGACACACAACCAGGACATCATGGACACGGACACACAACCAGGACATCATGGACACACGGACATCCTGGACACGGACACACAACCAGGACATCATGGACACAGACACACAACCAGGACATTATATGTGTCTCCTAATCTATAACTAACGTACCCGATCTCCATCCAGATGTGCCGAGTCTCCTCATCGGGGGATAAACCGGCTGCGGCGTCTCCACCAAAGTAGGACACATACAGTCTGTCTGCCGGTATCCCATAATGCTCAGTGAGGAGGCTCCAGGCCATGCAGCACGCTTCCTCCTGCCACACAAGCCCTCCGTTACCCCTGGAAACAGTTAGTGCTCCTCCCCTACCCCCTACCAACAGTTAGTGCCACTCACCTACCCCTGGAAACAGTTAGTGCCCCTCACCTACCCCCTACCAACAGTTACTGCCCCCTCACCTACCAACAGTTACTGCCCCCTCACCTACCAACAGTTATAACCCCCTCCCCTACCCCTGGAAACAGTTAGTGGCACCTCCCCTACCCCCTAGCAACAGTTATAGCCCCCTCCCCTATCCCCTACCTACAGTTAGTGCCCCTCCCCTACCCCTTACCAACAGTTAGTGCCCCCTCCCCTATCCCCTACCAACAGTTATAGCCCCATCCCCTACCTACAGTTAGTGCCCCCTCCCCTACCCCTTACCAACAGTTAGTGCCCCCTCCTCTACCCCCTACCAACAGTTATTTCCCCCTCCCCTACCAACAGTTATGGCGTTTTTCCACTGATGGTAACAGCTCGACTCAACTCGTTTCTACTCGACTCGACGCACTCTGCGTCCGTTGTCCATTGCAGATTGAGTAACGCCTCAGTATGGCTGGTTACCATAGCTACGCAGCCGGTAACTGCCATGATGTAATTTTCAACGCGACTCACAACAGCACGTTGGAGGTGTTTGTTTTGATTCTCGGCCAGAAGAAAAATTAGTTTCAAAAGAAGCTGAAGGAAGCAACAAAAATCACTGCTGGAAAAAAACAGGAGTTTGGGAATTCTGACGGCGTTCAGACATCGCCATGACGACACAAAAGGGTAAGTTAAGTTTCCTGTAACGTTAGCTAACATCTGCATGTGTTCAGGGTCACAGTCAGTGTTTACTATACGCTATATAAAGTACATTAACTTTAGCAACCATGGTTACACACCAACACACGTCTGCTGTGTACTGTGTGTGTTTCAGATCCTTCACGTCGCAGACGCCTGTTCGATGTCCGACGGGTGAAATCTCTGGTTCTGACCTGCTGTGTAAAATGTTTATGAGAGTCACGGAGAGACTTATGACGATGACTGGGATGCATCTGGGCCAGCAGAGCCGGGGGGGCAACGACTGGGATGCATCTGGGCCAGCAGAGCCGGGGGACACTGTCTCAGGGTGCAGAGGAAGAAGACCGGGATGTACGGGAGGGTTTGATGCTACTTGAAGAGCTAAATAAAGTATTTTCTTTGATATATTGTCTTGTTTTTTTTTAAAGTAACAGTGTGCAATATTGGAAACGACATGCAAAATAATAGCTCTTAATATTGAATAATGAGAATAGAAAAGTGAGAATAGTGCAGAGAGGAGATAATCTGTCGGTGTCTAGATTTTTATTATGTATTTTTTTTAATGGCGCGGTTGTTCCGGACACACTCCGCACTCGTTTGCTAAAAACGCAGTCATAAGTGACGGTCCTCCGACCAATCAGCAGTCTGCAGTCATAAGTGACGGTCCTCCGACCAATCAGCAGTCTGCAGTCATAAGTGACGGTCCTCCGACCAATCAGCAGTCTGCAGTCATAAGTGACGGTCCTCCGACCAATCAGCAGTCTGCAGGTTTTCACGTCACCTTTTGGTATCGCCTCAGCTCGCTTGGAACCTCGACTGAGGTAGTACTACATAAAGTACCTGGCAGCAGGTCCCAGGGACTTTATGTAGTACTACATAAAGTACCTGGTAGCAGGTCCCAGGGACTTTATGTAGTACTACATAAAGTACCTGGTAGCAGGTCCCAGGGACTTTATGTAGTACTACATAAAGTACCTGGTAGCAGGTCCCAGGGACTTTTTTTCGTAATGGAAAACCAAAAAAGGCGAGTAGAGTCGAGTAGATACCACGCAGTGGAAAAACGCCATTAGTTCCCCCTCCTCTACCCCTACCAACAGTTAGTGCCCCCTCCCCTACCAACAGTTATTTCCCCCTCCCCTCCCCCCTACCAAAAGGAATTGCCCTCTCCCCTCCCCCCCACCAACAGGAAGTGCCCCCCCACCTTGAAGTAGTCTCCGAAGGACCAGGTCCCAAGCATCTCGAAGAAGGTCTGGTGGTAGAGGTCCCGGCCCACGTCCTCCAGGTCGTTGTGTTTGCCCCCCGCCCGGACACATTTCTGACTGTTGACCACTCGGCGGTAGGACGCCATCTCGCTGCGGGGGTCCGCTCTCCCCAGGAAGATCGGCTTAAACTGGGACAACACACAGTCACTTACTAATCTCTGGGGTCCGCTCTCCCCAGGAAGATCGGCTTAAACTGGGACAACACACAGTCACTTACTAATCTCTGAAGTATTCTAAAGAAGTTATACTTCTTTAGAATACTTCAGTAACATATATGAAGTAGTTATACTTCAGTAGAGTACTTCAGTAACCTATATGAAGTAGTTATACTTCAGTAGAGTACTTAAGTTACTTTACTTTGACAGGACAAGCTTTTAATTTGAAATTATTCGCTAGCTTTTAGCGGCTGCTAGAACAGAACAAACCGGGTCGGCCCGGGTCAGACCGGGTCGGACCGGCTCTACACTGACCTGGTTCATGCCGGCGTTGACGAACAGCAGGCTGGGGTCCCCTCTGGGCCGGACTGGGGACGACGGGACCAGCAGGTGTCCGTGTTGGTCCCGGAAGTAGTCCAGGAAGGTGCTGCGGACCCAGGCAGCGGGCATCACTGGAGCGGGGAAGCCGCTGGAGGAGCGCGCTGAGCGGGCACAGAGGCGGCCCGGCAGCCCGCTCCGCTGCAGGAGCCTCGGAGGAACAGCCTCCACATGGGGACCGGGCTAGACCTGGATCAGCCAGGACCGGGTTAGACCTGGACCATAACGCCTTCTTACAAGTCGGAATGATGCGCATGCGCACTATGACCTCTTCTTCTGGTGTAGGATACCGGTATTGTAGGCGCCGCTTCCTGTAATACTGCCCTCCACAGGTCAGAGTTAGAACTACAGCCCTGTATCATCCATACTACTACTACTGCTACTACTACTACTACTAAATATAAATATACAGATAAAATATAATATAGTATCATACATAATACTACTACTACTACTACTGCTAGTACTACTACTAAATATAAATATACAGATAAAATATAATAATAGTATCATACATAGGCTAATACTACTACTACTACTACTGCTAGTACTACTACTAAATATAAATATACAGATAAAATATAATATAGTATCATACATAATACTACTACTACTACTACTGCTAGTACTACTACTAAATATAAATATACAGATAAAATATAATAATAGTATCATACATAATACTACTACTACTACTACTGCTAGTACTACTACTAAATATAAATATACAGATAAAATATAATATAGTATCATACATAATACTACTACTACTACTACTACTGCTAGTACTACTACTAAATATAAATATACAGATAAAATATAATATAGTATCATACATAATACTACTACTACTACTACTGCTAGTACTACTACTAAATATAAATATACAGATAAAATATAATAATAGTATCATACATAATACTACTACTACTACTACTGCTAGTACTACTACTAAATATAAATATACAGATAAAATATAATAATAGTATCATACATAATACTACTACTACTACTACTGCTACTACTACTACTACTAAATATAAATATACAGATAAAATATAATATAGTATCATACATAATACTACTACTACTACTACTACTGCTACTACTAAATATAAATATACAGATAAAATATAATATAGTATCATACATAATACTACTACTACTACTACTGCTAGTACTACTACTAAATATAAATATACAGATAAAATATAATAATAGTATCATACATAATACTACTACTACTACTACTGCTAGTACTACTACTAAATATAAATATACAGATAAAATATAATAATAGTATCATACATAATACTACTACTGTGTGTGTGTGTCTGTGTAAATGTGCTGTATTTATATATCTTTTCTAGTCTTAATGACTACTCAAAGCGCTTTTACATCATACAGGAAACACACCTGCTCATTAGATACACACTCACACACATCTACACACCTGCTCATTAGATACACACTCACACACATCTACACACCTGCTCATTAGATACACACTCACACACATCTACACACCTGCTCATTAGATACACACTCACACACATTCACACTCCAATGCGCAGCATCGGGGGCAACTCGGGGTTCAGTGTCTTGCCCAAACCTTCCAATTGGCAGGCAACCGCTCTACCACTGAGCCACAGCCGCCCCGTATGTGTGTGTGTGTGTGTGTGAGTGTGTCTATGTGTGTGAGTGTGAGTGTGTGTGTGTGGGTATAAACAGTTATATTGTGTACTTGAACGTAACATAAAGACTGTCCAGCGTTTCTGGGTTTTCCTGAGCCCGGCTCGGTCCCTGAACGCTGCAGCAGCGGGGCTGTGTCGCGCGCTAATGAGGCCTGATTAAACTCACCTGTGGGCGGCGGAGGGCTCGTGCTCGGCGTGTCGGAGCAGCTGAAGGTGTCAGGGACGGTGAGACAGGTGGACGGTGAGACAGGGGGACTCGGAGTTAGTTGTTGTTAGTTGTTGTTATTGGGAGTTGTTGTTGTTGTTAGTTATTGTTGTTGTTATTGTTATTGTTGTAGCTGAGATGCAGAAAGGTCTGAAGAAGTACTTCGTCAACATGGACGAGTACCTGAGCAGCCTGGGTCTCTACAGGAAGATGGTGGCGCGAGACGCCTCCAGCCTCTTCCGGGCTGTGTCCGAACAGGTGAGCTAATGCTAATGCTAACTGCGGGGAGGAGTGGGGGGTTGTGGAGCCATCCAGTTGTGACGAACAGATGGAAATAAATTATTATTATTATTATTATTAACAACTAATAACGACCTGGTAGAGAATCAGGTAACATATTGTCAGTAGTTCTGTCAAACTATTAAAATATTTAATCTCATTGTCATAGTTAATGTTGATCTATTGTGTATCTTGATGTCTTTTTGTTGTTGTTGTTGTTGTTGTTATTTCTTCTCATTTTAATGATCTTGAAAAGTGGCCTTGTTTCCTCTCCTTAGCCGTGGTTTCCTAGCCTTGTTTCCTCTCCTTAGCAGTGGTTTCCTAGCCTTGTTTCCTCTTCTTAGCAGTGGTTTCCTAGCCTTGTTTCCTCTCCTTAGCTGTGGTTTCCTAGGCTTGTTTCCTCTCCTTAGCTGTGGTTTCCTAGGCTTGTTTCCTCTCCTTACCCGTGGTTTCCTAGGCTTGTTTCCTCTCCTTAGCTGTGGTTTCCTAGCCTTGTTTCCTTTCCTTAGCCATGGTTTCCTTTCCTAGCTCTATTGGACCATGAAGGCCTGACAGAGTTGTCCCTCATCTGGCGGGAAACCCTGCTGCCCCCCCCCCCCGTCCTGTTGGACAGAGCTGTCCCTCATCTGGCGATAGAAACCCTGCTGCCCCCCCCCCGTCCTGTTGGACAGAGTTGTCCCTCATCTGGCGAGAGATGATTTTTTTTCTACAAGTGCTCACATCACATCTACGCTCTCTCACATTTGCACCATATTTACCTTCATATACAGCAGTCGGTGACGCTGCAGAAGTCAAGGAACAAGCAGAAAGCTGCTACTAGCCAGGCTAAAGCTAATATAGTTAGCCGTTAAAACGGGTTTGGGTTAACGTCGTTAACGTGTGTGTGTGTGTGTGTGTGTGTGTGTGTGTGTGTGTGTGTGTGTGTGTGTGTGTGTGTGTGTGTGTAGTTGTATTACTCTCAAAACTACCACCAGAGGATCCGTCAGGAGTGCGCCGACTTCATGAGAGCCAATAGATGCAACTTTGAACCGGTGAGTCAGACTGATCTCAGCAGATGAGACAGACAGGCAGAGAGAGAGACAGACGGGCAGAGAGAGAGACAGTATATCCATTGAACTGAACGGTGTTTTCTCTCAGTTTGTTGAAGGATCATTTGAGAAATATCTGGAGCGCCTGGAGGACCCCAAGGTAAGCCCATCACTAACAGACGTTGTAGAGCGTCCTCTGGTGGACAGACTATGCAACGCCATCACTAACAGGGACGTTGTAGAGCGTCCTCTGGTGGACAGACTATGTAACACCATCACTAACAGACGTTGTAGAGCGTCCTCTGGTGGACAGACTATGCAACGCCATCACTAACAGACGTTGTAGAGCGTCCTCTGGTGGACAGACTATGCAACGCCATCACTAACAGGGACGTTGTAGAGCGTCCTCTGGTGGACAGACTATGCAACGCCACCACTAACGGGGACGTTGTAGAGCGTCCTCTGGTGGACAGACTATGCAACGTCAACAGCTTTGACTGTTGCCATAGTAACCCACATCAAAAGTATTTAAATGCTGTGTTTTTAAGTTATTACTAATGAATGTTCCTGTGATTAGGAGACGGTGGGTCAGGTGGAGATCAAGGCTCTGTCCCAGCTTTACAGGTGAGAAGCACTCAACTACAGACGCAGACATAGACAACAGACGCAACTACAGACACAGACATAGACAACAGACGCAGCTACAGACACAGACTGAACAGAGACTCTCCAAAGATGCAGCTCAGGGTTTTATCCATGTTGGATCATTCAAATAAAGTTTGGGATCAGAAAACCAAAACAGACTACAGACTTGTGTGTGTCCGTGTGTGTGTGTGTGTTTGTCCGCGTGTGTGTGCCTCTCTCTCTCCCCCCCGTGTGTGTCTCAGGCGTTGTTTCCTGATCTATCGTTACCCGGGGAAAGCAGCCACAGTGATCTCAGAGGACGACTTCATGGACAAGGTGAAGGATGATGATGATCAGGTGAAACTCAGAGGTCTCTACTCACTACAGTCGTATACACCAGAGGTCTCTACTCACTACAGTCATACTACACCAGAGGTCTCTACTCACTACAGTCATACTACACCAGAGGTCTCTACTCACTACAGTCGTACTACATCAGAGGTCTCTGCTCTCTACAGTCGTACTACACCAGAGGTCTCTGCTTGCTACAATCGTACTACACCAGAGGTCTCTGCTCGCTACAGTCGTATACACCAGAGGTCTCTACTCACTACAGTCGTACTACACCAGAGGTCTCTGCTCGCTACAGTCGTACTACACCAGAGGTCTCTGCTCGCTACAGTCGTACTACACCAGAGGTCTCTGCTCGCTACAGTCGTACTACACCAGAGGTCTCTGCTCACTACAGTCATACTACACCAGAGGTCTCTACTCACTACAGTCGTACTACACCAGAGGTCTCTACTCACTACAGTCGTATACACCAGAGGTCTCTACTCACTACAGTCATACTACACCAGAGGTCTCTACTCACTACAGTCATACTACACCAGAGGTCTCTACTCACTACAGTCGTACTACATCAGAGGTCTCTGCTCTCTACAGTCGTACTACACCAGAGGTCTCTGCTTGCTACAATCGTACTACACCAGAGGTCTCTGCTCGCTACAGTCGTATACACCAGAGGTCTCTACTCACTACAGTCATACTACACCAGAGGTCTCTACTCACTACAGTCGTACTACACCAGAGGTCTCTGCTCGCTACAGTCGTACTACATCAGAGGTCTCTGCTTGCTACAATCGTACTACACCAGAGGTCTCTGCTCGCTACAGTCGTACTACACCAGAGGTCTCTGCTCGCTACAGTCGTACTACACCAGAGGTCTCTGCTCGCTACAGTCGTACTACACCAGAGGTCTCTGCTCGCTACAGTCGTACTACACCAGAGGTCTCTGCTCGCTACAGTCGTACTACACCAGAGGTCTCTGCTCGCTACAGTTGTACTACACCAGAGGTCTCTGCTCGCTACAGTTGTACTACACCAGAGGTCTCTGCTCGCTACAGTCGTACTACACCAGAGGTCTCTGCTCGCTACAGTCGTACTACACCAGAGGTCTCTGCTCGCTACAGTCGTACTACACCAGAGGTCTCTGCTCGCTACAGTCGTACTACACCAGAGGTCTCTGCTCGCTACAGTCGTACTACACCAGAGGTCTCTGCTCGCTACAGTCGTACTACACCAGAGGTCTCTGCTCATTACAGTCGTACTACACCAGAGGTCTCTACTCACTACAGTCGTACTACACCAGAGGTCTCTGCTCGCTACAGTCGTACTACATCAGAGGTCTCTGCTCGCTACAGTCGTACTACACCAGAGGTCTCTACTTGCTACAGTCGTACACCAGAGGCTCCCGTTGTACTTTCCCTGACCTTGAAGGGCTCTGTAGATGAGAAGGCCAAACCGGGCTGAGAGTAACGCCAGCCTCACACCAACCACTGAATGTGCCTTGTCTCTTAAAAGTTAGGTTCCCTAGCAACAAAACTGTATTCTTAATATTTCCAGGGTAAGGAGGGATGGGTCTACTGTTGTAACTCTGCAGGTCACATGACTCTGAACTGTGTGATGTGATTGGTCCGTACTGACCGCCTGAGCCCTGTGTGTTGCCTAGGTGACGCTGTGTTGCTCCATCAACGGTCACTATGACATTGTGTACTCGAGGAGTTACCCGGCGTCGGCCGCCCTCTGCCAGTGTGAGTACCGGGGACACGTCCTACCTGTAACACTGGGGACACCGGGGACACGTCCTACCTGTAACAATGTCAATTTTATTTCTATAGCACATTTAAAAACAGCAGTTGACCAAAGTGCTGAACAGGGTCGATGTCAAATACACAAATAACACGTGTAAAAATCACTCCAACCAAAATACATCACAAGGAGACAAACGACAACACTTTAAAACATCAGAATCCAGGTTAATGAGGGTTAAAAGCTACAGCAAACAGGTGCGTCTTAAGCAGTAACACTGGGGACACCGGGGACACGTCCTACCTGTAACACTGGGGACACCGAGGACACGGTCCTTCCTGTGTCTTTGTAGCCCTTTCAGAGTTTTGTAACAGGTGTGTGTGTGTGTGTGTGTGTGTGTGTGTGTAGCTCTGTTCTACGAGCTGCTCTACACCAAGGTGTTTGGCTTTGAGGAGGTGGAGCTCTGTCAGGCCATGGAGGCCTTCAGGGTCGGAGGTCGTCGCTATAGAAACAGCCAGTCCATGTGTAGCGAGGTGGACTTCAGCTACGACACACCTGAGGACCGCAACCACAGGTACACACATGCACAGACACATACACCTAGAACTAGAGAGAGAGAGAGAGAGGGGTCGGTGGATGGATGGATGTGGGTGGATGTGGATGGGTGGATGTCGATGGGTGGATATATATATATATATATATATATATATATATATATATATATATATATATATATATATACATACATACATACATATACATACATACATACATACATACACACACACCTAGAACATCAGGGGCTCTCACATTGTGTTGTGTTGTTGGAAAACAGTCCCAGGTGTGTTTGTTTCGCCTGCAGGGAGGAGCCAGAGGTGGGTGGAGTTGCAGAGGAAAAGCTGCGAATGTCAACCGACGAATCAAAGGTGACAGGAAGTGACTCATCGTGATGTCACCAGCCTTTTGTAAACTATATAACCAATCAAATGGCATTCCTTATTTACGTCTGATGTATATCAGCCACATGCTGAGGTCTAGTCCTGGACGCAGCGGCCGCGGGTTCGACTCCGACCTGCGCACCCCCATGTGGGACTACTCTACATCATATGTGACAGAAGCATCTTGTTCTGTTTGTGATTGGCCAGCCTCCTGCAGAAGCCCCGCCCCCCTCCAGAGTGTCTCTTCCTTATAAGGTCATGAAGTCTCTGGACGCTGACGTCTACAGGAACCTGGAGTTTGATGTGTGGCAGGACACCTGTAAAGGTAACACAGAGACACACACAGACACACACCTGCAAAGGTAACACACACACAGATACACACACACCCACACAGATACCTGCTAAGGTAACGCACACACATCGTCTTCACAAGCTGGAGGACACACGCAGTCGCTTTTATATTCTCTCTCTCTCTCTCTCTCTCTCTCTCTCTCTCTCTCTCTCTCTCTCTCTCTCTCTCTCTCTCTCTCTCTCTCTCTCTCTCTCTCTCTCTCTCTCTCTCTCTCTCTCTCTCTCTCTCTCTGAGACAGAGATGCAGAAGACGGACTACATGGTGTTTGCAGGGAGGCAGTACTTCCTGGGAGACAAGTGTCAGGTAACGTGTGTGTGTCTCTGTGTATATATATATAATTTTATTTTTTTTGAGACGTTTTGCCACTTAAAGACAGGATGTCTCTGAATGGGAGCGTTGGATTGGTTGTTGCAGGTGCGTCTGGAGCCAAAGGGGAAGTACTACAACGCCTTCATCCAGGAAGTAGGAACGCACTCGTCGGCGGTCACCGTGTTCATCGAGGAGCTGGGAGAGAAGTAAAGGGGGCGGCACACTGTCTGAGGGGGCGCACGCGCAGCAGCTGTTTGACCCAACATGTCCTCTCTGTCCCAGACACCTGGTTCCTCTCACTGATCTGAAACCTGTGAATCCTGTTCCTGCCTGGAACGTAGCTCCTGTTAGGAAAGGAGAGCTGGGTAACACACACATATATACACATACATACAGAGGTACAGACACATATGGCGGTTTTCCACTGCGTGGTATCTACTCGACCCAGGTACTTTATGTAGTACTACCTCAGTCGAGGTTCCCAGCGAGCTGAGGCGATACCAAAAGGTGACGTGGAAACCTGCAGACTGCTGATTGGTCGGATCACTGCGTCATCAGCAGACCAGAGTGCGGAGTGTGTGTCCAGAACACGACATTTAAATAAAAAATAATTAATAAATAAATAAAATCTAGCCCGACACCGACAGATTATCTACTCTCTGCACTATTCTCACTTTTCAACTGTTCAATATTAGGGGCTATTAGGGGCTATTAGGGTCTTTTGCATGTTGTTTAACCCCTAACCCTTCTACTTTACTTGTGCTCATCTAAAATACAACCACTCAATAATTGTCTTTATTATTACTGTAAAGTCTTAATTTAACTGTAGCAGCTTTTCCCACCGTTTTAGTAACGTTATTTTAGGCTGAATCAAGCTGTCAGCTAGCGGTTAGCCGAATTAGCTGTTAGCTAAACTAACGTGGTTAGCTTTCCGGTGGAGGCTAACAGCAGACCGTTACTGTGGAACAGATCGTCCAGCGCCGTAAATCCTCTACGTCATGATTATCATCTGCGCGTGCGTGAACATATTGCACATGTGCAGAACGGATCGTGCAGGTAGGACGGATCGTGTACAGACACAAACTCCCAAACTCCTGTTGTTTTCAGCGGTGATTTTTGTTGCTTCCTTCAGCTTCTTTTGAAACAAAACATTTCTTCTGGCTGTGGCAAGTAGCCGACGTTGTGAGTCGCGTTGAAAATTACATCATCACGCGTAGCTATGGTGACCAGCTACACTGAGGCGTTACTCAATCTTCAACGGAAAACGGAATGCGTTGAGTAGAGACGAGTCGAGCTTTTACCAGCAGTGGGAAAATGCCAATACACACATGAAGTAACCCCCAGACTCGGACCCCCGTGGTCAGCGCCATCACCGCCACCGTTACTTCAGGAAGTCTCGGGGCAGCAGCGGCCTGAAGGGGGCGGAGCTTCTGATGCCCCCGTCCTCCTCCTACCCCCCTCCCTCCGCCTTGCCCCCCCGCTTCCAGCCGGCGGGACACCTGCGCCCGCCCCCTCCCCTCTCCCCCGGTGCCATGACCTACGACCCCTACGCCCCCACACCACCACGCAGCTGCCAGGCCACCTCGCTACGGAGCCTCCAGGTGGGAACATCTCATTACTGATCGCACCTGCTTCTGACTGGCTAGTAGTCCTTACCTAGGTACTGTCAGGGCCCTCATACTCTGCTTCTGACTGGCTAGTAGTCCTTACCTAGGTACTGTCAGGGTCCTCATTGTGTGTGTGTGTGTGTGTGTGTGTGTGTTGGTTCTGGTCAGAAGCTCCACCCGTTTCCTGAACCGTCACCTGATTGGTCCCCAGTTGACCTATTACCACCCTGGCAGGAGATATTACCACGACTATGACAACTATGCCTTCAGGTCAAGGTACACATACACAACCGCACGCACACAAACCCTGTCTCTTACTTAGTTATCAGATGAGATCAGCAGATGTGTTGGCGTTGTGTTGTCATTGTGGTTGTTCAGCTGATGTGGTGTTGTTGTGGTTGTTCAGCTGATTTGTTGTTGTTCAGCTGATGTGCTGTTGTTGTTGTCCAGGCGCAGTCGGCGCCAGCTGGCGGCGGCGCTGAGTAAGGACCAGCTGGGGTTCTCTGGGGAGACGGTGGACGAGTCAAGCGACCTGGACGGAAACCTCACGTACTACCAGCTGGACAGCAGCAGCAATGGCTTCCCCCCCCTACCGGTCTCACACACACACACACACACACACACACACACACACACAGTCACTGGAGCCATGGCTCCCTTTGTGAATACCTGACAGAAGATGAAGAAGACTGTTCTGAGTTAAATGGCGTTGGTGTAATGGTGGTTTTCTGTTACTGTCTCGACCCTCAGGGCCCAGCCGGAGCCCCGCCCACCTCTCTGGGAGCCCCACCCCCTCACTCTGGCTCCGCCTACCGTGTTCAGAGAGGCTCGGCACCGTCGGCTCCGCCCGGAAACGGCACCATCTGTTCCTCAGAGGAGGACCAGGAGGACGCCAGCACCGTGGAGGACCAAGGTGAAGAGAGAGAGAGAGAGAGAGAGATAGCTAGCACAATATAATAATAATATATACAAACATAGCACAAACACATCAAACACCAGTTATACTGTATGTGTATATATAAGTCAACGGGTCGACGTAGTACCAGTGTACGCTAACATATGTAAGCTAAGCTAATGGTTTCATTCTGCAGCTGCTGATTATAACTAATAACTTGTGTGTTTGTGTTTCTGTCAGCCGAGTACACGGAGGAGTACATCTACATCACTCAGGGTGAGTCACAGTCACATGACTCTGCACGGCGCCGAGTCACATGACTCTGCACGGCGCCGGGTCACATGACTCTGCACGGCGCCGGGTCACATGACTCTGCACGGCGCCGAGTCACATGACTCTGCACGGCGCCGAGTCACATGACTCTGCACGGCGCCGAGTCACATGACTCTGCACGGCGCCGAGTCACATGACTCTGCACGGCGCCGAGTCACATGACTCTGCACGGCGCCGAGTCACATGACTCTGCACGGCGCCGAGTCACATGACTCTGCACGGCGCCGAGTCACATTCTAATAATTAATCATTTTTGACTGTTTCAGATCAGAGCTATCAGACGTCCGGGGTCTACAGCGCCACTGAGCCCCAACAACCACAGGTAACACCCCCCAACCTAACCACAGGTAACACCCCCCAACCTAACCACAGGTCACCCCCCCAACCCAACCACATGTAACCCCACCGATGCCCCCGACTCAACCACAGGTAACCCCCCGACCCAACCACAAGTAACAGCCCCCCCTGACCCAACCACAGGTAACCCCCCCCCCGACCTAAACACAGATTGTGTCTTATTGTGAAAGGACGAGCAAGACGGAGGAAGTGCCGACTCTCCACCAAGACCTGAGATAAACTACAGCTACACACAGCAGGTACACACACACTCACACACCTGTATCAGGGAGGTTTGGCTTTCCTTTGAACAGCGGTAGGAAGTGGAGACGCGGCGGCCATCACCATAATGCACAACGTTTCAGGTGGTGAAGCCTTTAGCAGTCATCTGCTCTTCACCCTCCTCTTCCTCCTCTTCACCTTCGTCTCCGTCGTCACGAGTTCCTGCAGCTGCTCACCTGCCGGCCGCCACACAGACACGCTCAGGTACACACACACACACACACACACACACACACACACACACATACACCTACACACACACACTTTTGCTTTGAAACAAAGATGAACTCTGATGCTGATGGAGAAATTATAACGTTATGTCTCATTTGATGTTTTCTGTTAGTTGCCATGGCGATCCCGGCGTCCTCTCCCTGGTTGGTTAACGAGATGGGCGAGCCGCTCTGCACCGTAGTGGCTCCACCCCCTTACTCCTACGACCCTAACGGCAGTGATTTACCCAGAGGTCAGAGGTTAAACTACAAAAACACAGCATCACTTCCTGCTGCAGCTTCCTGTCTCACTGTCTGTCTGTGTCTCTCTGTGTTTCTCTGTCTCTCTCTCTGTGTGTGTGTGTGTGTGTGTGTGTGTGTGTGTGTGTGTGTGTGTGTGTGTAGACTGCAGAGTCCTGCAGTATTACTTCAACCTTGGAGTCCAGGTGAGAACATTTTAATGACTCGTTATAATTTAAATCTGTACACGTCTGGGACAATTTTTCCAAATGATTTATTTATAATTAACTCTGGGATAGGTCTGCAGGTATCACTAGTCCTCTCTGCGTAACTCTGTGGTATCACTAGTCCACTCTGGGTAACTCTAGGATAGGTCTGCAGGTACCACTAGTCCACTCTGGGATAGGTCTGTGGTACCACTAGTCCACTCTGGGTAACTCTGGGATAGGTCTGTGGTACCACTAGTCCTCTCTGGGTAACTCTGGGATAGGTCTGTGGTACCACTAGTCCTCTCTGGGTAACTCTGGGATAGGTCTGTGGTATCACTAGTCCTCTCTGGGATAGGTCTACAGGTACCACTAGTCCACTCTGGGATAGGTCTGTGGTATCACTAGTCCACTCTGGGTAACTCTAGGATAGGTCTACAGGTACCACTAGTCCACTCTGGGATAGGTCTGTGGTACCACTAGTCCACTCTGGGTAACTCTGGGATAGGTCTGTGGTACCACTAGTCCTCTCTGGGTAACTCTGGGATAGGTCTGTGGTATCACTAGTCCTCTCTGGGTAACTCTGGGATAGGTCTGTGGTATCACTAGTCCTCTCTGGGATAGGTCTACAGGTACCACTAGTCCACTCTGGGATAGGTCTGTGATACCACTAGTCCTCTCTGGGATAGGTCTGTGGTATCACTAGTCCTCTCTGCGTAACTCTGGGATAGGTCTGTGATACCACTAGTCTTCTCTGGGTAACTCTGGGATAGGTCTGTGGTACCACTAGTCCACTCTGGGTAACTCTAGGATAGGTCTGCAGGTACCACTAGTCCACTCTGGGATAGGTCTGTGGTACCACTAGTCCACTCTGGGTAACTCTGGGATAGGTCTGTGGTACCACTAGTCCTCTCTGGGTAACTCTGGGATAGGTCTGTGGTACCACTAGTCCTCTCTGGGTAACTCTGGGATAGGTCGTTAATATATTTAGTTAATATGTCCCCAGTGGTACCATCAGAGCTGCTGGCAGCCACAGCAGCAGCAGGTGTACCCCGCCTCCACCCCGGACCCTTCCTACTCCTACCAGCACTACCCCCCCTACCTGAGCCAGGAGCCCCCCCTGCATGGTAAGACCCTCTCTGACTGGCTCCTACCATCACTGTCCCCATAATATACTCCATAATAACAGCAGTGTCTGTGACGGGGGACTCAGATGTCTTTCTATCCCATTCAGATCTGTCTCTTTAAAAAGGGCCGATATGTCTCCAACCAGCTAGCGTAGCATTGCTTCCTGACACCATGTCCTGTCCTGGTCTTTAAGCGCATTTTCACACTCGCCTCATTTGGTCCAAACCAAATTTACACGGTCAGGATCAAAAGACCAGATGATAAAGTATAGTATGTCAAAAAAGTCATCAAGCCCTAGTCTGGGGTGAAGGTTGGTGGCATGTGGACACGCTGACACCGCTGATGTCAAGATTTCCTCTTGGGGGAGACAAGCTACGCTAGCTCAAGTAGGCAAGGGGATGCTGCAGGGTGCTGATTGGCTCGCTGAGCACCCTGTAGCTATGGTTACGTCAACGTGGTCCCAGGCCACGTTTCTTCAAACTGTAGCGGTTAGCGCTCTGCTGATTAGCTGTCACCTGGGACACAGCCAATCAGCAGAGACATGCCGGGCCCCAGGTGTTACTTAGTAACAGGAAGTGCAGCCTCTACTTCCTGTATCCTGTCTGACCCGTCCGTGTGTTGTGCCCCCAGCTGCCCCACCCTCATACCCTGAGATGGCTCGAGGGTCCCATCAGCCCCCCTCTCCTTACCCAGAATCCAGCAGGGCAGGAGACGGACAGCCGGACGGACACGGCAGCGGTCAGTACGCCCTAACGCTGGTTTCAATAATGTCTCCCCACCCCCCGTCTGAAGTACCCCTGGTGGAGGGGGGGGGGTGGTACATTACAGCTCTGCAACATTAGGGTCTGATTCACTTAAGTCCAGAAGTACATTCATTTTATTAATTATGCATACCTGACATTTGAAATTGACATCTCACGGACCCCCTGCAGTACTCCAGAGTACCCCTAGGGGAACATGGACCCCTTGCAGTACTCCAAGGTACCCCTAGGGGGACATGGCCACCATGCAGTACTCCAGAGTACCCCTAGGGGGACACGGATATTGTATGTATATAATATTATGTAACATAACTAACTTCATCTGTTTAAATGAACGTTTTTAATGTATTTAAATCTTTTTAGGCTCCGCGCCCTCCATGGACGGCTCCTCCCCATTAAGCCCCGCCCCTACAGGCTCCGCCCCCTCTGCGCTGCTATATCAGGACCAAACGCTCCCCCCTCCACCGCTGCTGCACCTGCCGTATGAAGCTTCGCCCCCGGCCGCCTACCTGCCTTCCGCCCCTCCCCTCACCCCCCACTTGTCCCACCACCCCCCCTACCATGCCTGCCTCCCCCCCGCCACCCACTGGGGGGCGCTGCAGAGCGGAGGCGGGGCCACGCGCATCTACTGCCCTGCCCCTAACCCTGGTCACATGGTGGGTTACATCACAGGGCCTCCCCCCCACCACACGACCACGCACTACCTCCCCCCCGCCATGTAGTGCTGACTGTTAGCTCCAGGCTAACAGCGCCCTGTGTGTTTAATGAGCAGCGCTAACAGACCTGAGAACTTTAACAAAATGAGAGATTTAAATTAAACAGGTTTCCTGTTAGCTTGTTAGCTTGCTAGCTTCACCCTGTGTGTGTGTGTGTGTGTGTGTGTAAAGAGCAGTGCTAACAAGGCTAAAAGCGCTAACAATGTGGATACAATTTTGAAATTTAATATGAAAAAAAGGATTTAAGTTTGACAAAAGAATTTATTTATGCGTCATGGTTTTTCTGTTAGCATGTTAGCCATCTAACACACGCAACTTACGAAACTGTTAGCTTGAGGCTAACACCCTTTTTTTTTTTTTCAATGAGCAGTGCTAACAGCGCTAAAAGGACCATTTTGTGTTAGCTTGTTAGCATGTTAGCTTTACATTGAAACTACAGTTGTGCACATGCTGTTAGCTCGTGGCTAACTGAAGCAGCCTCAGAATGACTTCCTGTTTGTTTCTTGTTGAGTTAGTTGAAGTTGTCCGGCACCAGCCAATCAGGGAGAGGGGGCGTGGCTAGTCCCTGTTACTGCAGAGGGATTAATTTATGTTTATGTTCAAACTGTTAATAAAGTTTGTGTTTCACCAGCAGACTTTTACTTTCGAGTCATCATTCAAACATGGCCCAGACCAATCAGAGAGCTCGCTGGTTTTATAGCTGGACACATGGGGCGTTTCTCAATGCCAAGTAAGCAAAGAACGGACTTGTGTTCTTGGGGAGACCGTTCTTGCTGGTTGTGCCTGGAAGAATGAACAAGTTCAGTCTGACTGGTAGGGTTATAGAGCGTAGTGGTAGACTAAGACCTCCTGTGGTAGTCTGACTGGTAGGGTTATAGAGCGTAGTGGTAGACTTAGACCTCCTGTGGTAGTCTGACTGGTAGGGTTATTGAGCGTAGTGGTAGACTAAGACCTTCTGTGGTAATCTGACTGGTAGGGTTATAGAGCGTAGTGGTAGACTTAGACCTCCTGTGGTAGTCTGACTGGTAGGGTTATTGAGCGTAGTGGTAGACTTAGACCTCCTGTGGTAATATGACTGGTAGGGTTATTGAGCGTAGTGGTAGACTTAGACCTCCTGTGGTAATCTGACTGGTAGGGTTATAGAGCGTAGTGGTAGACTTAGACCTCCTGTGGTAATCTGACTGGTAGTGTTATAGAGCGTAGTGGTAGGCTAAGACATCCTGTGACACAAACTAAGCGTACCTCAGGCTATTAGACAGCACAACAAGCACTTTTAACGTACATTTTTATAAGTTTTTATTTCTTTTTAAATTGTATTTATGTATAATATTGTAGTGTATTTGTGGTAATGTATTTGTTCTCTAGTTTTTATGGGTTTTTATGGCGAGTGTGAGCACTGTAATTTCCATTTTTATGGATGAAATAAACTTGACTTGACAGAGAGCACTGGCCCAACACCCCCAGCACAGAGGGCGCTGGCCCAACACCCCCAGCACAGAGGGCGCTGGCCCAACACCCCCAGCACAGAGGGCGCTGGCCCAACACCCCCAGCACAGAGGGCGCTGGCCCAACACCCCCAGCACAGAGGACGCTGGCCCAACACCCCAGCACAGAGGGCGCTGGCCCAACACCCCCAGCACGGAGGGCGCGGGCCCAACACCCCCAGCACGGAGGGCGCGGGCCCAACACCCCCAGCACGGAGGGCGCGGGCCCAACACCCCCAGCACGGAGGGCGCGGGCCCAACACCCCAGCACGGAGGCGCGGGCCCAACACCCCCAGCACGGAGGGCGCGGCCCAACACCCCCAGCACGGAGGGCGCGGGCCCAACACCCCCAGCACAGAGGACGCTGGCCCAACACCCCCAGCACGGGGGGGGGGCGCGGGCCCAACACCCCCAGCACAGAGGGCGCTGGCCCAACACCCCCAGCACAGGAACTCAACGTTAAGAAAACTAAAGAATTAGTCATAGATTACAGGAGAAATAAGATCACAGCTGAGGCAGTGTAGAAATAGAAAGAGTGAACACATAGAAGTATTTGGGCGTTGTTTTTAACAACATGCTAACATGGTCTGATCATGTTGACTCATTGATGAAAAAATTAAGTCCACGGGTCTACTGTATGAGGAAGTTGCAGTTATTTAAGGTGAACACGGATGTGGTGAGAATGTTTTTTATGTCAGTTATATGTAGTGTTTGGAGTTACGGTGGGGTGGGGTGGGGGGGGAAATGCTGGGGTAACTGAGAAGGCCAGAATTGATAGTGACTAAAAGGGCTGGGAAAATGGTGGGAGAGTTAAATACAGTGGATCAGGTATAAGACCTTCTGTGGTAGTCTGACTGGTAGGGTTACAGAGCGTAGTGGTAGACTAAGACCTCCTGTGGTAGTCTGACTGGTAGGGTTATAGAGCGTAGTGGTAGACTAAGACCTCCTGTGGTAGTCTGACTGGCAGGGTTACGGAGCGTAGTGGTAGACTAAGACCTCCTGTGGTAGTCTGACTGGCAGGGTTACAGAGCTTAGTGGTAGGCTAAGACCTTCTGTGGTAGTCTGACTGGTAGGGTTACAGAGCGTAGTGGTAGACTAAGACCTCCTGTGGTAGTCTGACTGGTAGGGTTATGGAGCGTAGTGGTAGACTAAGACCTCCTGTGGTAATCTGACTGGTAGGGTTATAGAGCGTAGTGGTAGACTTAGACCTCCTGTGGTAGTCTGACTGGTAGGGTTATTGAGCGTAGTGGTAGACTAAGACCTCCTGTGGTAATCTGACTGGTAGGGTTATAGAGCGTAGTGGTAGACTTAGACCTCCTGTGGTAGTCTGACTGGTAGGGTTATTGAGCGTAGTGGTAGACTTAGACCTCCTGTGGTAATATGACTGGTAGGGTTATTGAGCGTAGTGGTAGACTTAGACCTCCTGTGGTAATCTGACTGGTAGGGTTATAGAGCGTAGTGGTAGACTTAGACCTCCTGTGGTAATCTGACTGGTAGGGTTATAGAGCGTAGTGGTAGACTTAGACCTCCTGTGGTAATCTGACTGGTAGTGTTATAGAGCGTAGTGGTAGGCTAAGACATCCTGTGACACAAACTAAGCGTACCTCAGGCTATTAGACAGCACAACAAGCACTTTTAACGTACATTTTTATAAGTTTTTATTTCTTTTTAAATTGTATTTATGTATAATATTGTAGTGTATTTGTGGTAATGTATTTGTTCTCTAGTTTTTATGGGTTTTTATGGCGAGTGTGAGCACTGTAATTTCCATTTTTATGGATGAAATAAACTTGACTTGACAGAGAGCACTGGCCCAACACCCCCAGCACAGAGGGCGCTGGCCCTGGTTTCCTCAGTTGTCCCCCGATAAAAACAATTACAACAATACACAGAACAAAACGCTGAATGTAATGAATAAAAAATACAGAATAACAGCGGTAAAAATTGTTTTAAATATCTTACAGTTGTGAACCTGGCTTATCTCTACCATGTTGCTGCTGCAGGTCTGTCTAAATGTGGGGCAAGGGGGGTCTGTGAGCTGACTGACTGACCGGCTGACTGAAAGCTCTACAATCCCAGGCGGGCGTAGCGAGCTCGCCATCCGGGGATTGTGGAGCTTTCCAACTCCGAAGGCTTTTTTAATTCACCATCAATTTTCGTTAAACTGCCTATATTCAAAATCTACACAGTTGGTTTCTCGCCTTAAAACGTCTTAATGAAATTATTGATTTAATAATAGACGTAAATTGTGAAAACCGTTCCACTTCTGTTGTATCTGTGTACCGGAAACCAGCCGCGCTTTACACCCGCATTGAATTCTGGGATACCGGCCCTGCCAAGTTCACACAAGTTAGCATCCGATGGATCCTCGGTGACATGGGCGTCGAGAACACATCCGGGAATTTTAACTGTTCTTGGCGAAATGCTAACTTGTGTACTGGGTCAGAACTTTGGCGACCGAACATGACGTTTCACAAGAACACAAGTCCATAGAAGAACACAGATTGAGGAACGCCCATGATCATCAGACATCATTGGGTCTAGACGGAGCTAAACTCTACTTCCTGTCTGCAGACTGGAAACGAGTCAAAGTGAAGTCTGAAGAAACTTTATTAACAAAACTAAAGACATTCAGAACAGGAATCTCTGAACTCGACTGGAAACTTTATAGAAAGAAATTCTCATGACTAGTCCTTCAGGTCAGGTTCTTCCTAGGTAGAACTAGTCCTGCCAGGTTAAGTCCTTCCTTGGTAAGACTAGTCCTTTGAGGTCGGGTCCTTCCTTGGTACGACTAGTCCATCGGGTCCTTCCTTGGTAGGACTAGTCCTTCCAGGCCAGGTCCTTCCTTGGTAGAAATAGTCCTTCCAGGCCAGGTCCTTCCTTGGTAGAAATAGTCCTTCCAGGCCAGGTCCTTCCTTGGTAGAAATAGTCCTTCCAGGCCAGGTCCTTCCTTGGTAGGACTAGCCCTTCCAGGCCAGGTCCTTCCTTGGTAGGACTAGCCCTTCCAGGCCAGGTTCTTCTTTGGTAGGACTAGTACTTCAAGTCAGATCCTTGCAGGTCCCAACAGCTCTGTCTGTCTGTTGTCATGGTAACAGCTCTGAGAGGCTGTCTGTCCGTCGTTGCAACCGCTCTGAAAGTGCTGTCATGGTAAATGCTCTACGGGGATCTCCACGGTCCAGAGGTCGCGACCCCCCCGGGAGCTCAGCGGCGCCTTTAGCCAGCGCGGGTTGGACAGCTGGGTCAGGTATTTCTCCTGCAGACCAATCAGAGCAGCCGAGCGCTCCAGCTGCTCAAGCTCCGCTCCTTGCAGGGAGGGGTGGCACTGCCAGGTCGCGCCCACATCCACCAGTCCTGGGGGTGGTGGGGGGAGGAGAGGGGATACAGATATTAAACTCTTATTTCATTCCCAAAAACATTGTGTGACATCACAGAAAGCTCCTGCAGGTGAATCTTTAGAGACTACATTACTCACCAGCCACCACACCGCGGCCAAACCTCTCTCCAGACTGGAGGAGCGCTTGTATCTGATGCGGGCTCATCCCCAGGGGGCCGCTGAGCACCGCCTGCCACTCGTCTCCGTCCCAGTCGCGCTGGGCGATGTGCACCGCCAGCGTCTGGTTCTCCAGTGCTGCGAGCAGCGGGCGCCAGCGGCTCTCCACCGTCTTCACGCCGTCCAGAACCAGGCCGGCGTACGGCTGCCGGAAGGACAGGCACCACACCTGCACCGCCATGTCTGCAAAACCAGCGCACCTCAGAGACACCGCACCTGCACCGCCATGTCTGCAAAACCAGCACACCTCAGAGAGACACACTATACACAGATCTAACCCCAAATAATCTACACTCCAGTTAGACTCCTCACCATACAGGTCTAAAACGAGCTGTAATGTAACCCTACAGGACAGTTGTTGCTGCTGACTCAGATTATTATTCTTAGTGTGTGACAACATAATGGGATGGATCCCTACAGAGATAGACCTTTTAGTTAAAGAGTAAGATCCTTTTAGTTTAACATGAAACAGAAATCATCATCACCAAACCCACCAGACTCCATGTAAAATAATCACTACTTTTAGCGTGTATAGAGCAGCATATCTCCACCAGACTCCATGTTAATAATCACTACTTTTAGCGTGTATAGAGCAGCATATCTCCACCAGACTCCATGTAAATAATCACTACTTTTAGCATGTATAGAGCAGCATATCTCCACCAGACTCCATGTAAATAATCACTACTTTTAGCATGTATAGAGCAGCATATCTCCACCAGACTCCATGTAAATAATCACTACTTTTAGCGTGTATAGAGCAGCATATCTCCACCAGACTCCATGTAAGTAATCACTACTTTTAGCGTGTATAGAGCAGCATATCTCCACCAGACTCCATGTAAATAATCACTACTTTTAGTGTGTATAGAGCAGCATATCTCCACCAGACTCCATGTAAATAATCACTACTTTTAGCGTGTATAGAGCAGCATATCTCCACCAGACTCCATGTAAATAATCACTACTTTTAGCGTGTATAGAGCAGCATATCTCCACCAGACTCCATGTAAATAATCACTACTTTACACGCTAAAAGTAGTGATTATTTACATGGAGTCTGGTAAATTTTGGGGCTGTTTTTGTTATTGTATTAGATGATAGTGAATTCACGCAGACGGACAGGAAGTCTTCATTACTCACAGCTTGCTCCACACTCCACTGCTCCTCCAGCTGATTTAGCCTAGCTTTAGCCTAGCATTAGCCTAGCATTAGCCCAGCCGTCTCTCCTTCAGCTTCCGCGGGGGTGTGTGTGTGTGTGTGTGTGTGTGTGTGTGTGTGTTCGTTCGTTCGTTCGTTCGTTCGTTCTTCTTCTTCTTCTGCGGTTGAAATGTTTGCAGCAACGCGGCTCTGCTGCCCTCCACACGTGATGCGGGTTACTGTGGTTCAACTGCTAGGAAACAGTCATTTATTTATCCAAGTCTTATTTATTTTACTTATTTTAAAACAAAAGTGTATATTCATACATAGTATAGTCAGTATGTTTTATATATTTATAACAGATGTTTTCACGTCCGAAGACTTATTTCACATTTACGTTTGAAATTAATTTATTTGTCACCAACATGCAGAATCACAGATAATTAAATCCTCTCCAGCCAATCACAGACCATTAAATCCTCTCCAGCCAATCACAGACCATTAAATCCTCTCCAGCAAATCACAGACCATGATGACGTTTTATATAAAGTTTTTATTGTTTTTGAATCGGAGGGATTTTTATGCTATTGGTCTGATTTAAAGATTATTCTGTCCAGAACACGTTGTGGCTGATAGTGACGTTTAGAAGTCAGAGAGACTCAATCATCTCCAGTCTGGTAATAAGATCAGACCAGATCTCATGGAGAACATTCTGAGAGCTTCTCTGTCCTCATTAAACCACTAGAGACTGGACCAGCTGATCTAGGGTCTGGTTATCATCATTAAACCACTAGAGACCAGACCAGCTGATCTGGGGTCTGGTTATCATCATTAAACCACTAGAGACTGGACCAGCTGATCTGGGGTCTGGTTATCATCATTAAACCACTAGAGACTGGACCAGCTGATCTAGGGTCTGGTTATCTTCATTAAACCACTAGAGACTGGACCAGCTGATCTAGGGTCTGGTTATCTTCATTAAACCACTAGAGACTGGACCAGCTGATCTAGGGTCTGGTTATCATCATTAAACCACTAGAGACTGGACCAGCTGATCTGGGGTCTGGTTATCATCATTAAACCACTAGAGACTGGACCAGCTGATCTGGGGTCTGGTTATCATCATTAAACCACTAAAGACTGGACCAGCTGATCTGGGGTCTGGTTATCATCATTAAACCACTAGAGACTGGACCAGCTGATCTGGGGTCTGGTTATCATCATTAAACCACTAGAGACCGGACCAGCTGATCTGGGGTCTGGTTATCATCATTAAACCACTAGAGACCGGACCAGCTGATCTGGGGTCTGGTTATCATCATTAAACCACTAGAGACCGGACCAGCTGATCTGGGGTCTGGTTATCATCATTAAACCACTAGAGACCGGACCAGCTGATCTGGGGTCTGATAACATTTTATTAAATCGGTATCGCACCACAGTGTTTTTGTCACTTCCGGTCCAGCCTGATGGCTGCTGGACTCACTTCCTGTCAGGTCTGGAGGCGGCTGGAATCGGATGGAAACTGTCCGACTTTACCGCAGCTTTTTGCCCCCCCCCCGCTGCTTCCGCCTGCTCTCGTCTACTTTACAGGCGAGGCGCAGTTCATCTCCAACGAGCCTAGGGTTTCTCTGCTTCCTGTTTATACAGGCGAGCTGTGATGTCACACGCAATGCATCCTGGGAAATAACCACACTAAAAATACCATGGCAACGCTGAAACACGCCACTGATTACGACACAACACGTCACAATGATAATTAGAAAAAATACTTCATAATCAAACAGAATAATTAAATATAAAGTCTGCAAATATAAAAAATTAAATTCATTTAAATTAAAGATTTGTTAACGAGCAGCAAAATAAATCAAAGAAATAAAATCAGAACTTTTACTTTCAGAAACATCAAACAGGAAGTCAGAAACATCATACAGGAAGTCAGAAACATCAAACAGGAAGTCAGAAACATCAAACAGGAAGAACCTTTTCAGGAAGTAAAACAACCAGGGAACGGGGCTCTGGTTTTGGATAATCTAGATATTTTGGGGCCCTGGTTTTGGATAATCTAGATACTTTGGGGCTGAACATGGTCTGGTTTTAGATCTAGATGTTTTGGGTCCCTGGTTTTAGATGATCTAGATATTTCGGGGCCCTGGTTTTGGATAATCTAGATATTTTAAAGACCTGGTTTTGGATAATCTAGATATTTTGGGGCCCTGGTTTGGTATGATCTAGATATTTTGGGGCTATTGTTTTGTATGATCTAAATATTTTGGGGCCCTGGTTTTAGATAATCTAGATATTTCGGGGCCCTGGTTTTGGATGATCTAGATATTTTGGGGACCTGGTTTTGGATAATCTAGATATTTCGGGGCCCTGGTTTTGGATGATCTAGATATTTTGGGGACCTGGTTTTAGATGATCTAGATATTTCGGGACCTGGTTTTGGATAATCTAGATATTTCGGGCCCTGGTTTGGTATGATCTAGATATTTCGGGGCTCTGGTTTTGTATGATCTAGATATTTCGGGGCTCTGGTTTTGTATGATCTAGATATTTCGGGGCCCTGGTTTTAGATGATCTAGATATTTCGGGGCTGAATGTGGTTCTGGTTTTGGATGATCTAGATATTTCGGGGCCCTGGTTTTGGATGATCTCAATATTTTTTGGCCCTGGTTTTGGCAGCAGGTTTCCGTGGTGTTTTACTTCCTGCGTGAGTTTGGGTTCTGACTCGTCAGTCTGACCAGTCCTGGTCCTCGGATTTCAAGTGGTCCTCTGATTCAATCGGACCAATCCTGGTCCTCGGGCTCTGAGTCGTCCTTGGATTCAGTTGGACCAGGACTGATCCGAGTCCTCCTCGGATTCAGTCGGACCAGTCCTGGTCCTCGGGCTCCAAGTCCTCCTCTGATTCAGTCGGACCAGCACTGGTCCGAGTCCTCTTCTGATTCAGTCAGACCAGTCCTGGTCCTCGGGCTCCGAGTCCTCCTCTGACTCGCTGTACTCCACGGCGATGCGGCGCGACAGGATGGTGGCAACATCATTTCCTGTTGGCTCTCGTTTCTTGGCCTCTTCCTGTTCTCGCTGCTCTTGAACCTTCCTGAGCTGGATCCCTGTAGACCAGAGGACACAACGTCATCCAATCACGTCCAGAGGACACACCCCCATCTGATACAGTATATATATATATATATATATATATATATATATATATATATATATATATATATATATATATATATATATAAATATGTATATGTGACAGGTAAAATTGTAAGAGTAATGCGTAAGTTGTATTGTATATACTGCTTTGTTTTGTGGTGCCTAGTTTAAGGGTAAAGGTACTGATCTGTGATCTACTAAATACTTAATCGGTGAGCCTGAGATCGATTGCTCTGGTCTCCACCCAAGTCCCTGGGGAAGTCGCGGTCTTTTCCTCATTGCACTAAAGTTCTCCGTGAGGAGATATAACCGTATCACTCTCGTGATTATTTCTCCCCTTTTTCAGGTACTTTAGTAATATAAAGTTACTTTTGATGTAATGACTTGCTAACATGTCAAGGGTGTTTTAAGGTGTGTTTTAGTAACATTTTGAGTAAGTTAAAGTTAAGTTTGCAAAGTGTATAACGTGTGTGTGTGTGTGTGTGTGTGTGTGTGTGAGCCTCCGCTCTGT
>JABXJD010000454.1:162500-200000 GCA_013375575.1 Percina caprodes
AGAGTGCGTACCTGTCAGGTGACATGGAGCCTGTGGAGGGAGGGTACCTACCTGTCAGGTGACATAGAGCCGGTGGAGGCGTGGTAAGGTGAGGGCGTGATGCGGGCGTCCGGGCGGAGCTCCTTGTCGTACGCCATCAGGTTCCACTCCTGCCGCCGGTTCCGAGCTTTCCGAACCTTCAGAGGAACAAAGACGTCAGTTCACTTCCATCTTTATTATCACGTCTTATGGTTATTCGCCACGTTTAACGTTTGTTTCCTGTGTATTTTGTTGTAATTTCTGGTACATTGTGTGTATTATTATTATTTCTGGTATATTGTGTATGTATGTTGGTATTATTTCTGGTATATTTTGTGTATTATTATTTCTATCTGATATTTATTTACCTTCTTCACCTCCCGGCCTGAAGACTCCTCCACGTGCTTCTGCTCCTGGATCAACAAACAGCTTCATTCAGTTTTTATTCCATTCATCACGTGTTGTTATTTTCAGATATGATGGGATGGGATGAAAGAAAGAAAGAAACAGAAACAGAGAGACGGAGACGGAGACAGAGACAGATTTAATTTGACAAAGAATGTGAAGAAATTAGACAAAACATTCAGTGATTATCTAACCAAAAACACAGAGATCCAGGAAATGTAGACTTACGCCTTCTTTGCTGCGCCACACTCAAACACTACAAACACACACTAGAAAATAAAAAAAGCACAAAACACACAAACAACTGACATTAATGGAGGAGTCCTTAAACACAAACCAATTTTGGGAAAAATGGAAAAATCTGAAAAAATCCCAACCTGTGGAATTGACGATACAGAATGGAGACATGTGGGTCGGCCATTTTAAAACACTCTATGAGCTATTAACAAGCAACCCAGACCCAAATCAAAACCAAATTATAACAAAATTGAATGAACTAGAATCAGCTGTAAAAGACCACCAGAACCCCCTCGACTCCCCCATTAATGAACAGGAACTAAGAGACCAACTCTGGGCCCTAAAACCCCGAAAAAGCCAGTGGGCTCGATGGCATCATGAACGAGCCCTCAATTCCAACTGGCCGTTCTGAAACTCTTTAACTTGATTCTCAGTGTAGGTTACTTCCTGACATCTGGAACCACGGTCTCATCACACCGATACACAAGTCTGGAGATACATCTGACCCAAATAATTACCGAGGCATCTGTGTGAACAGTAATCTGGGGAAGCTTTTCTGTAGCATCGTCAACTCCCGACTCACAAACTTCCTTACCAAACACAGCGTCTTGAATAAAAGTCAAATTGGATTTGTACCAAAACACCGCACTTCAGATCATATTTACACCCTACACGCCCTGATAGAAAAACATGTTCACCAAAAAGACATTAGACTCTATTTGGCACAGCGGTCTATTCTACAAAGTTATTGAATCTGGTGAAGGGGAAAAACATATGACATCATTAAATCAGTGTACACTGACAATAAGTGCAGTATTAAAATTGGCAACAAAAGAACAAAATTCTTCAGTTGGAAGCGTGGCATGAGACAGGGTTGCTGTCTGAGTCCCACTCTATTCAACGTCTATATCAACCAACTGGCCACTATGCCGTCTGAGTCCCACTCTATTCAACATCTATATTAACCAACTGGCCACTATGCTGTCTGAGTCCCACTCTATTCAACATCTATATTAACCAACTGGCCACTATGCTGTCTGAGTCCCACTCTATTCAACAGCTATATTAACCAACTGGCCACTATGCTGTCTGAGTCACACTCTATTCAACGTCTATACTAACCAACTGGCCACTATGCTGTCTGATTCCCACTCTTTTCATTGTCTATATTAACCAACTGGCCACTATGCTGTCTGAGTCCCACTCTATTCAACATCTATATTAACCAACTGGCCACTATACTGTCTGAGTCCCACTCTATTCAACATCTATATCAACCAACTGGCCACTATGCTGTCTGAGTCCCACTCTATTCAACATCTATATCAACCAACTGGCCACTATGCTGTCTGAGTCCCACTCTATTCAACATCTATATTAACCAACTGGCCACTATACTGTCTGAGTCCCACTCTATTCAACATCTATATCAACCAACTGGCCACTATGCTGTCTGAGTCCCACTCTTTTCATCGTCTATATTAACCAACTGGCCACTATGCTGTCTGAGTCCCACTCTATTCAACATCTATATTAACCAACTGGCCACTATACTGTCTGAGTCCCACTCTATTCAACATCTATATCAACCAACTGGCCACTATGCTGTCTGAGTCCCACTCTTTTCATCGTCTATATTAACCAACTGGCCACTATGCTGTCTGAGTCCTACTCTATTCAACATCTATATTAACCAACTGGCCACTATACTGTCTGAGTCCCACTCTATTCAACATCTATATCAACCAACTGGCCAGTATGCTGTCTGAGTCCCACTCTATTCAACATCTATATCAACCAACTGGCCACTATGCTGTCTGAGTCCTACTCTATTCAACATCTATATCAACCAACTGGCCACTATGCTGTCTGAGTCCCACTCTATTCAACATCTATATCAACAAACTGGCCACTATGCTGTCTGAGTCCCACTCTATTCAACATCTATATTAACCAACTGGTCACTATGCTGTCTGAGTCCCACTCTATTCAACATCTATATCAACCAACTGGCCACTATATTGTCTGAGTCCCACTTTATTCAACATCTATATTAAACAACTGGCCACTATGCTGTCTGAGTCCCACTCTATTCAACATCTATATCAACCAACTGGCCACTATGCTGTCTGAGTCCCACTCTATTCAACAGCTATATTAACCAACTGGACACTATGCTGTCTGAGTCCCACTCTATTCAACATCTATATCAACCAACTGGCCACTATATTGTCTGAGTCCCACTTTATTCAACATCTATATTAAACAACTGGCCACTATGCTGTCTGAGTCCCACTCTATTCAACATCTATATCAACCAACTGGCCACTATGCTGTCTGAGTCCCACTCTATTCAACAGCTATATTAACCAACTGGACACTATGCTGTCTGAGTCCCACTCTATTCAACAGCTATATTAAACAACTGGCCACTATGCTGTCTGAGTCCCACTCTTTTCATCGTCTATACTAACCAACTGGCCACTATGCTGTCTGAGTCCCACTCTATTCAACATCTATATTAATCAACTGTCCACTATCCTAGAGAAATCAGCAGCACCTGGTCTCACAGGACAGAGACAGAGAGAGACAGAGAGAGAGAGACCTTCTGCCGTCTCTTCTCCTTGCGCTTGTTCTCCGTGGCCTGGAGCATCTTCTCCCTCCAGAGGCTGAAGAAGTAGGACGGGTCGGTGTAGAACTTCAGACCATCCTTCTTATCATCCCTACACACACACAAACATATACACTCACACACACACACACACACACAGATACACACACACACAGATACACACACATACACACACAGAGATACACACACACACAGGTTAACATCCAAGATCCTGACCTGTAAGGGGTCAAGATGTTGAGGGGGGGGGGGTAACCAACGTGTAGGGGGTCAGGATGTTGGGGGTAACTGACCTGTAGGGGGTCAGGATGTTGGGAGGGGGTAACAGACCTGTAGGGGGTCAGGGTGTTGGTATGTGGGGCGTTAACTGACCTGTAGGGGGTCAGGATGTTGGGAGGGGGTAACAGACCTGTAGGGGGTCAGGGTGTTGGTATGTGGGGCGTTAACTGACCTGTAGGGGGTCAGGATGTGGGGGTTACTGACCTGTAGGGGGTCAGGATGTTGAGGGGGCTTGTCGCTGCGCTGGTACATCTCCAGAACCGGGTTCAGGATGGAGCTCCGTGAGACCACCTGCTGGTCCTGGATGGTGCTGCTCCTGAAGGCTTTCCTCATGTTGATGTCCTGCAGAGACACTACGGGGAAGGGGGGGGCTGTCACTGATGGGGGGGTGGTGGTGGAGAGATAGATAGATAGAGAGAAAAAGATAGAGAGAGAGAGATAGAGACCGAGAGAGAGAGAGCGAGAGAGATAGCAAGAGAGATAGATAGAGATAGAGAGATGATGTTCCTCACCTTCCTCCACGGTGGAGTCCAGCTGGGTGACCTTGATGGCCAGAAGGTCGACCCTCTCCTGGAGACCAGTCATCCTCAGGTAGAAGGTGTTGGCCTCGCTGAAAAGCTCGCTGAAGATGTCCTCGGCATGGCGGCCTGCAACATGGGGGACAGGGACGGTCAAACCACGGGACACACCACAACATGGGGGACGGGATGGTAAAACCAGGGGAGACACCACAACTTGGGGGACATGGACGGTAAAACCATAGGGACACACCACAACATGGGGGACAGTCAAACCAGGACGTAGACACCACAACATGGGGGACTGGGACGGTCAAACCACGGGGACACACCACAACATGGGGGACGGTCAAACGGCTCTTTGATTGGTTAATAGAGCCGAGTGGTACTCACTGAGTCCTACGAGCTCTGTGATTGGTTAATAGAGCCGAGTGGTACTCACTAAGTCCTCTGAGATCTGTGATTGGTTAATAAAGCCGAGTGGTACTCACTGAGTCCTCCGAGCTGTTTGATGACGGCGGCCAGCGTGCTGTTGGTGACACACTCCAGCTCGCTGGCGACGCCGTCCGGCAGGGTGCCGCGGCACAGGAACCTGGGCTCAATGATCCGCTTCACCAACGGCATGATCTGGGGGGGTCAGAGAGAGAGGGGTTAGAGCTCTGTTGTCCAACACCTGTGGGTCAGTACCGGTACTTCTGAACCCCAATGTCCACCGGATGGGGAACGGCATCGGAGTCATTAGGTTTCAATTAGAGTCAATGTGTGTATTTCATATGTGTGTACTGCTGAACGTATATATATATATATATATATATACACACAGGCTACTGACAGCTGAGGAATTTGGCCTGCTGCTGTCTCAGATGGCATCACCATGGCAACAAAGAACATGGTTACCGTTGCCAGGAGACAGGATGGTTTGGCTCTGATCTGATCACACGTCTCGGTGTGTAACCGGGTCATTTACAGCCACAGACACACACACACACACACACACACACACACGGCAACACAGTCACAGCATAACATTAAACGCCTATTAACCAAATATTAATAACGTTAGGCTAATATTAATATTAACATATATTCAAATGTAATATAAAACCCACACACGCACTTACACACACACACACACACACACACACACACACACACACACACACACACACACACAAATACAGTGAGAAGCAATCTGGTTGCATTACGTCATGCGGTCATCTCAGCCTGCGTGTGTGTGTGTGTGTGTGTGTGTGTGTGTGTGTGTGTGTGTGGTCGCTGCATGGAGAATCACGGCTCTGATAACAGACAGGCAGATAACTAATCCATGACACCCACTTACCGAAAGCACCGGACGCTTCCGGTCGGTTCCGCCGAGGCTCCTCCGTCACCGAGCGGCGAGCAGCGGACTCTTCCTCCGGAGTATGGATGCTGAGAGAGGGCTGGCGTCTGGCACCCTCTCGGAGCCGCTCGGCTCCTGTCGGAGACCTTCGGCCGAGCGCCTAGTGAGAGAGAGCTGACGTCACCCTCTCGGAACCGCTCGGGTCCTGTCGGAAACCTTCGGCCGAGCGCCTAGTGAGAGAGAGCTGACGTCACCCTCTCGGAGCCGCTCGGCTCCTGTCGGAGACCTTCGGCTGATCGCCCAATGTCTGAAGAATCAGAATCAGAATCAGCTTTATTTGACCGGAATGAGGACACATGCGAGGAATTTTTCTTTCGTTACTCACACTGTGCTTACACATACAACACAACCAAAACAAAATATACACAATATATACATACTATAAACAGAAACAATATAGAGGCATGAGTGCAATGAAGACTTCAATACAATTATTTAAATGTGGAGCATAATGCAAAGGATACTGGGATAAATACTATTATGTTATTATATTACAATATGAACAGTATGAACAGTTTGAACATGAACAGTTCTGATATAGGAAATGAGAATGATGAATAAATAAATAAATAATAATAAGTGAGATGTGAGAATAGGAATGATGAATAATACTAAATAAGTGGAATAATAAGTGGAACCAGTAAACAGGTGCTGTTGAGACAGTGTTACTGGGTTATTGACTAGAACTGAACCTGACACTGTGGGTAAGAAGTCAGCTGTTCATCAGAGATGGCTTGTGGGTAGAAACTGTTCCTGAGTCTGTTGGTTTTGGCGTACAGTGCTCTGTAACGCCCCCCAGAGGGGAGAAGCTGGAACAGGTTGTGTCCGGAGTGAGATGGGTCTGCAGTGATGGTTCCTGCCCGTTTCCTGACTCTGGAGGAGTAGAAGTCATGGACGGAGGGCAGGTTGGCACCGATGATCTTTTCTGCTGTCCTAACTGTCCGTTGGAGTCTGCTCCGGTCCTTTTTGGTGGCAGATCCAAACCAGACAGTGATGGACATGCAGATGACAGACTGGACGATGGTCTGAGACAGTGATGGACGTGCAGAGGACAGACTGGACGATGGTCTGAGACAGTGATGGACATGCAGAGGACAGACTGGACGATGGCTGTGTAGAAGTGGATCAGCAGCTCCTTAGGCAGGTTGAGCTCCCTGAGCTGGCGCAGGAAGTACATCCTCTGCTGGGCCTTTTTGATGATGGTGTCTGTGTTGGGCTCCCACTTCAGGTCCTTGGATATAGTGGATCCCAGAAACCTGAAGGATTCCACAGCAGACACAGGGCTGTTGAGTATGGTGATGGGGTGAAGAGTGGGGGGTCTCTTCCTGAAGTCCACAATCATCTCCACAGTTTTGAGCGTGTTGAGCTCAAGATTGTTCTGACTGCACCAGAGAGCCAGCTGATCCACCTCCCGTCTGTAGGCCAACTCATCACCGTCCCGGATGAGGCCGATGACCGTTGTGTCATCAGCGAACTTCAGGAGTTTAACAGATGGGTCTCCTGAGGTGCAGTCATTGGTGTAGAGGGTGAAAAGCAGTGGGGAGAGCACACACCCTGGGTGGCGCCAGTGCTGATAGTCCGTATGCTGGATGTCATGTTCCCCAGCCTCACCTGCTGACTCCTGTCAGTCAGGAAGTTTGTGATCCACTGACAGGTGGAGGCTGGCACAGTGAGCTGGGAGAGTTTGGTGCTGAGGATGTCCGGGATGATGGTGTTGAACGCCAAGCTGAAGTCCACAAACAGGATCCTTGCATAAGCCCCTGGGGAGTCAAGGGTTTGCAGGATGTAATGCAGTCCCAAGTTGACTGCATCATCCACCAACCTTTTAGCCCTGTAGGCAAACTGCAGGGGGTCCAGCAAGGGGACTGTGATGTCCTTCAGGTGGGCCAACACCAGTCTTTCAAAGGACTTCATGACTACTGTTGGGATAAAATTTATTCATATCATGTGTGCTCATAAATATATTCACGTAGTACATTATACTAATCATATGTGTTAAATTCATTAGGTTTTGAGCTAAAAGAGCTAAAGCATTACACATAGTCTGCTTGGTGTCAGTGTGATTATTAGGTTTACTTCTGAATAAGAAGCATGTAGTTTATAGTTCACTGTGACCTTATAATAGGTTTGTTTTGGTACAATGTGTCCAACCATAGCTCTGCCGAGTGCATCAATTCTGAAAAGCAGGGCCAAGGGTGGTTAGGGACACGTCCTGTGTTTGGGTGAAGGGCCTCTCCAGTAGCAGTACCTGTTATCTATTGTGCAGGCCAATTGCTGCTAGACATGAACCTTATGGAGACAAAAGACAGCACACGAACATGTCACATGGTAGCAACTGAACCCCCCCTGAGGACATAAGATCATGCAGAAAGGGCTAGAGGGTCAGACTGACTTGGGAGAGCTATGGATGCATGTTCTCTGGAACTTTGTCTCTAGAATATATTCTATCTGAATAAACGTTCTTTTATCCAACCTACGGATTTGAACCCTTCTTCCTGAAAGAATCTAGAAGGGCAGGATTTGAGCCCAACACTACAGATGTCAGGGCAACAGGTCTGTAGTCATTTAGTCCAGAGATGGAGGGTTTCTTGGGGACTGGGATGATTGTGGAGCGTTTGAAGCAGGAGGGAACTTCAGATAGCTCCAGAGATCTGTTGAAGATCTGAGAGAAGATGGGGGCCAGCTGGTCTGCACAGATTTTCCGGCAGGATGGTGACACACTGTCTGGGCCAGGAGCCTTTCTGGTCTTCTGCCTCTGGAAGAGCTGGTGCACATCCACTTCACAGATCGGGAGTGCAGGTGAGGGGTCAGAGGGGGGGAGGTGACTGACTGCAGTGTGAGTTGGTGTGGGGGAGGGGTGTGACTGTGGGCTTTTCAAACCTACAGTAAAAGCTGTTCAGCTTGTCAGCCAGGTGTTGAGGACCAGCAGTGTTGGGGGATGGTCTCCTGATGCGCGGAGTGAGCCAGGATTCGGTAAAGCAGAGGGCGGCAGATCTGCAGAAGGGAGTCAGGGAGCACAGGGATTGGCCAGGGATCGAGTAAGAATACAGGGTGAGCCAATCAGAAGCAGAATGAGGCGCGCCACGTCCTGTGACGTCGACAGTAGATTCAATCTGAGTATATTGATTAAAGACCCTCCAGTTAATTTATGCATTTTTTATATTTCCTATATTTTATTTGTTTACTGTGATATAAAAATGACTGTTTTGAATTTGAAAGTTTTGAATAAAAATAATAACAATAAATAATAAAAGCTTAAATTTACATCACAAGTTTACAGTGTATTACAGACCATAATAAGCTGCCATATTGCCGTGGTTACAGCGTCCTGATGAATGAAAGGAGCCAACTGGATGTTGTTCACTTTTTATTATTCATATTCATATTCAATGTGTTCAAGGCTTTCGAGGCTTTTTTAATTGTTCCACGGTTACATCATCAATCAACGAAACAAAGTCAATCACATGACCTCCTCCCCCTTCCCCGGCCCTGATTGGTGCATCTGAACAAGGAGCGGTGGAGGCTGTAGTGGACCCCCCCCCCAGCTGTAGGTGGAGCCAGAGGAGCCGACCTGCTTTATGCAGTTTCAGCAGATATGACAGTTCCTTTATAATCTTACGTACTGCGCCTTTAAGCAACATTTGATTCATAAAAACATGGAGAGAACTGATCGTTTTAATATTACTGTTTTCTGTGTAATTTATCAAGATAACCCTTAATATATAATATGTTAATAATACGTTAATAATATGTTTAAGAACAGAACAACCCTTAGAAATAAAGTAATAGAAAAAGAGAATAGTCTTGTATGTCAGTAATCAGCTGTTCCCTGTACAGTGAATATAAATAAAACATTTATATTCTTTCTTTATTATTATTCTTTATTATTTTTGTTCTTTTTCTTTTCTACGTTCAACCACCAACGTGACGTCATCTCTACTTAAATAGAAATAATAAATATTAAAACATCTTTCTGCGCGTTGGGATTTCAGAGTCTGTCACACTCAAAGTCGGCGTCGCTCTCTAAGGGGCGGGGCATGTTGATGTAGAAGACTTCCTTGTTGGCGGCGTTGCTCTCCAGAGGGTGGGGTGTGGTCATGTAGAAGACTTCCTTGTTGGCGGCATTGCTCTCCAGAGGGTGGGGTGTGGTCATGTAGAAGACTTCCTTGTTGGCTGGCGGCGGCGTGGCAGGGGGGCTCGGCACCGGGTACGGGTTGTTGCCGGGCGAGTACTTCTTCTCGGGGCGGTTCAGCTGGACCCGGAGTCGGGCGTCGGCTTGGGGTCTGAAGCGCTTCAGGCGCACGGCGTCCTTGGCGTCAGGCGTGCACGGCAGCAACACCACCACGTCCTTACGGAACTTGGAGTTAAGGCCGAAGTAGATGAGCGGGTTGTAGAAGCTGGCGGACTTGGCGAAGAGGCGTGTGAAGATGCTGGTGAGGTTGGGCACGTGGTAGCCCCACGCCGACCAGATGGACACCACCGCGCACGGGACCACGCCAGGATGAACGCCGTGCAGATCACTATGGAAACCTGCAGCAAACAGCAGTAAACTAAATACACATAAACGACTTTGAGGACTTATTCAAAAATATATACTTCATAAAGAATGAAATAAAACTGAAATAAAATAAAATAAGATAAAAAATATTAGTTTTAAATCCAGTCAAAATGGAATATTTCCAAATTAAATTGTGTGTGTGTGTGTCTCTGTGTGTGTCTCTCTGTGTGCGTGTCTTTCTCTCTGTGTGTGGGTGTGTCTCTCTGCGTATGTGTTTGTGTGTCTCTATCTGTGTGTGTCTGTGTGTGTGTGTCTCTGTGTGTATGTCTGTCTCTGTGTGCGTGTGTGTGTCCTCACAATGGTGACGTCCCTCTCCACCCTCCTCTGGCGGTCGGACAGCTCCCCCCCGGCAGCGAGGGCGTTGCCTCTCTTCACCGTGTTGATGATGGAGACGTAGCAGAAGAGCATGATGAGCACCGGCAGGAAGAAGCAGCTGCTGAAGATGGAGATGATGTAGGCGCGGTAGGCCGGCTCGTAGCTGGCCCTGGCCCAGTCGATCTCACAGGTCCCGTACCCCCGGTCTGCAGGGGTCAGGGGTCAGAGGTCAGGGACATACAGACATGCTTTGCAGAAACAACGACATTCAGACACACAGACACGCAGACACACAGACATGCAGACACGCAGATACACAGACATGCAGACACACAGACACACAGACATTCAGACACGCAGACACGCAGACACACAGACATGCAGACACGCAGACACACAAACATGCAGACACACAGACACACAGACATGCAGACACACAGACATGCAGACACGCAGACACACAAACATGCAGACACACAGACACACAGACATTCAGACACGCAGACACGCAGACATTCAGACACACAGACACACAGACACACAGACATGCAGACACGCAGACACACAGACACACAGACACACAGACACGCAGACACGCAGACACGCAGACACACAGACACACAGACACGCAGACACACAGACACACAGACACACAGACACACAGACATGCAGACACACAGACATGCAGACACACAGACACACAGACACGCAGACACGCAGACACGCAGACACACAGACACACAGACACGCAGACACGCAGACACACAGACACACAGACATGCAGACACAAAGACACGCAGACACGCAGACACACAAACATGCAGACACACAGACATGCAGACACGCAGACACACAAACATGCAGACACACAGACACGCAGACACACAGACACACAGACATGCAGACACACAGACACACAGACACGCAGACACACAGACACGCAGACACACAGACACACAGACATGCAGACACAAAGACACGCAGACACGCAGACACACAAACATACAGACACACAGACACGCAGACACACAGACACACAGACATGCAGACACAAAGACACACAGACATGCAGACACTCAGACACACAAACATGCAGACATGCAGACACTCAGACACACAAACATGCAGACACACAGACATGCAGACACAAAGACATGCAGACATGCAGACACACAGACACTCAGACACACAAACATGCAGACACACAGACACTCAGACACACAAACATGCAGACACACAGACACGCAGACACACAGACATTCAGACACACAGACACACACATGCAGACACACAGACACACGGACATGCAGACACACAGACACACAAACATTCAGACACACAGACACGCAGACATGCAGACACACAGACACACAGACACACAGACACACAAACATTCAGACACACAGACACACAAACATTTAGACACACCGTCACACAAACATGCAGACACACAGACACACAGACACGCAGACATGCAGACACACAGACACACAGACACACAAACATGCAGACACACAGACACACAGACACGCAGACACACAAACATGCAGACATGCAGACACACAGACACACAGACACACAAACATGCAGACACACAGACACACAGACATGCAGACACACAAACATGCAGACATGCAGACACACAGACACACAGACACACAGACACACAGACATGCAGACACACAGACACACAGACACACAGACATGCAGACACACAAACATGCAGACACACATACACGCAGACACACAAACATGCAGACATGCAGACACACAAACACACAGACACACAAACATGCAGACATGCAGACACACAGACACACAGACATGCAGACACACAAACATGCAGACACACAGACACACAGACACGCAGACACGCAGACACGCAGACATGCAGACACACAGACACACAGACACGCAGACATGCAGACATGCAGACACACAGACACGCAGACATGCAGACACACAAACATGCAGACACACATACACGCAGACACACAAACATGCAGACATGCAGACACACAGACACACAGACACACAAACATGCAGACATGCAGACACACAGACACACAGACATGCAGACACACAAATATGCAGACACACAGACACACAGACACGCAGACACGCAGACACGCAGACATGCAGACACACAGACACACAGACACGCAGACATGCAGACATGCAGACACACAAACATGCAGACATGCAGACACACAGACATGCAGACACACAGACACACAGACACACAGACACGCAGACACGCAGACACGCAGACATGCAGACACACAGACACACAGACACGCAGACACACAAACATGCAGACACACAGACACACAGACACGCAGACACGCAGACATGCAGACACACAGACACACAGACACACAGACACACAGACACGCAGACATGCAGACACAACGACAGAAAACTTGTCTTTCTTTCAGATGATCAAACTGTGACATTTCATATCATAATCTTTAACCCTATCAGAGGTCAGAGGTCAGAGGTCAGACCTTTGTAGCTGGCCCAGCCCACCAGAGGCGCTCCGGCCCAGAATGCAGCTGTGATCCAGATGAGCAGCAGAGTCACATACACACTGCTCCGGGTGATGTGATGGGCTGAAACACACACACACACACACACACACACACACACACACACACACACACACACACACACACACACACACACACACACACACATACACACACACACACACACACACATATACATACACACACACACAAACACACACACACACACGCACACACACACACACACACACACACACACACACACACACACACACAACCACATATATATGTAGTGAGTATGTAGTGTTGAGTACGTTGTAGGAGCCATTTGTATCTACCCTTTTTAGTTAGTTTAATTAAGTTATTTATTTTAGCCACTTGGGGGAGTGTTGCACCGGGTGTGGTACGTCACTGGGATGAGGTATATTTACAGGTGCGGCAATCAATGAGGAAAGGTGTGGATGGCGGGGAACACACGGTTAGCGGAGCCGTGAACACGCCGCAACATTTTATTAATCAGCACTGGGTGAACTACTATTTTACGTGAAGTGATCCTTTTTCTACTTTTATGATAAACGGAACACCACCCAAAGACAATCAATGCCTGGACTCAAGATCTTTGTGCTACGCGTTGAGAACACCACGCCATCCCTACTGAGGCTTGTAGGATAGCCTCCACATACGAAGTGTTGAGTACATAGTGTTGAGTATGAAGTATTGACTACGTAGTGAGTTTGTAGTACCAGGTAGTATCTGGGTGTGTACTACGTGTATTTGAGGGCAGTGACCTCTGACCTCGGCTGGGGTGGCAGCCTTTGATGTAGCGCGTGATGCTAATCGCCGTCAGCGTGAGGATGCTGGTCAGACCTGAGATCAGGGTGAAGAACCCGTCTACCTGCACGAGAGACAGACAGGTTAGGACCAGAGACAGACAGACAGGTTAGGACCAGAGACAGACAGACAGATTAGGACCAGAGACAGAAAAGTTATGACCAGAGACAGACAGACAGGTTAGGCTCAGAGACAGACAGGCAGACAGACAGACAGAAAGACAGAGAGACAGAAAGGCAGACAGACAGACAGACAGAAAGAAAGGCAGAGAGACAGACAGGCAGACAGACAGACAGAGAGATAGAGAGACAGGCAGGCAGAGAGACAGACAGACAGACAGACAGAGAGAGAGACAGACAGGCAGACAGAGAGAGAGACAGACAGACAGAGAAACAGACAGGCAGACAGACAGAGAGACAGACAGACAGACAGAGAGACAGGCAGACAGAAAGACAGAGAGACAGAGAGACAGGCAGACAGAGAGACAGGCAGACAGACAGACAGGCAGACAGAGAAAGAGACAGACAGGCAGACAGAGAGAGAGACAGAGAGACAGGCAGACAGAAAGACAGGCAGACAGACAGACAGAGAGACAGGCAGACAGGCAGACAGGCAGACAGGCAGACAGACAGAGAGACAGGCAGACAGACAGACAGAGAGACAGACAGACAGACAGACAGGCAGACAGACAGGCAGAGAGACAGAGAGACAGACAGACAGACAGACAGACAGACAGACAGGCAGACAGACAGGCAGAGAGACAGAGAGACAGACAGGCAGACAGACAGACAGACAGACAGACAGACAGACAGACAGACAGAGAGACAGACAGGCAGACAGACAGGCAGACAGGTTACCTGGCAGGTCCAGATGGAGGTGATGATGAAGTCGCTGCCCTGGAAGCCGTTGAACACCTGGACGATCCCGCGGGAGTACCCGAACACGGAGATGCTGCCGTCGGACACGGCCAGGTTCAGGGTCAGGTAGTCGCTGGGCTGCAGCACGGCCCTCTGCCGGTACAGCACGAACAGGACGATGCTGTTCCCGAACCACGACAGCCACCCTGAACGCACCGCAGACCATGAACGCACCGCAGGAGCACCAACAGGACAATGCTGTTCCCAAACCACGACACCCACCCTGAACGCACCGCAGAGACCATGAACGCACCGCAGAGCATGGACGCACGGCAGGAGCATGAAGGCACCGCAAAGACCATGAACGCACCGCAGGAGCACCAACAGGACAATGCTGTTCCCAAACCACAACAGCCACCTTGAACGCACCGCAGAGACCATGAACGCACAGAAGGAGTACCAACAGGACAATGCTGTTCCCAAACCACGACAGCCACCCTGAACGCACCGCAGAGCATGAACGCACCGCAGGAGCACCAACAGGACCATGCTGTTCCCAAACCACGACAGCCACCCTGAACGCAACGCAGAGACCATGAACGCACCGCAGGAGCACCAACAGGACGATGCTGTTTCCGAACCAAGACAGCCACCCTGAACGCACCGCAGAGCTTGAACGCACCGCAGGAGCACCAACAGGACGATGCTGTTCCCGAAACAAGACAGCCACCCTGAACGCACCGTAGAGCATGAACGCACAGCAGGAGCGTGAACGCACCGCAGAGACCATGAATGCACCGCAGAGCGTGAATGCACCAGAGACAGCATGAACAGGACAATGTTGTTCCCGAACTACGACAGCCACCCTGAAAGCGCCGCAGGAGCTTGAACGCACCACAGAGACCATGAACGCACCAGAGACAGCACAAACAGGACAATGCTGTTCCCGAACCACGACAGTCACCCTGAATGCACCGCAGACCATGAACGCACCACAGAGCATGAATGCACCGCAGGAGCGTGAACGCACCACAGAGCATGAACACACCGCAGGACCATGAACGCACCACAGAGCACGAACGCACCACAGAGCACAAACGTACCACAGAGCATTAAGGCACCACAGAGCATGAATGCACCGCAGGACCATGAACGCACCACAGAGCATGAACGCAACACACAGAGGATGAAAGCACCGCAGAGCATGAATGCACCGCAGAGCTTGAACGCACCGCAGGACCATGAACGCACCACAGAGCATAAACGCAACACAAAGCATGAACGCACAACACAGAGAATGAACGCACCGCAGAGCTTGAACGCACCGCAAGAGCATGAACGCACAGCAGCAGCGTGAATGCACCACAGGAGAATGTGTATTTGTGTGAGTGTGTGTGTGTGTGTGTGTGTGTCTGTGTTTGTAACTGTGTGTGTGTGTGTATGTGTATCTGTGTGTGTGTGTATATCTGTGTGTGTGTGTGTGTGTTTCTGTGTGTGTGTGTATGTGTATCTGTGTGTGTGTGTCTACCCACCGAGCAGCAGCAGGTAGACCCCGATGATGGTGTCTCCCTGGTCAGACAGGGGGGGGTCCCGTTCTCCCCCCAGCAGCAGGCTGTTGTTCCTCCAGGGGGCGGCGGACATGTTGCTGCTCCGACCGACTCTGAGTGTCTAACAGACAGGAAGTCTGTGTGTGTGTGTGTGTGTGTGTGTGTGTGTGTGTGTGTTGTGTGTGTGTGTGTGTGTGTGTGTGTGTGTGTGTGTTTGTGTCTGATAATCTCAGGTAAATATAGAGCTGATCCTGGTTCAACAGCAGGGGGGCCGCCGTCACAGGTCAGAGGTCACACGCACGCACGCACGCACGCACGCACGCACGCACGCACGCACGCACGCACGCACGCACGCACGCACGCACGCACGCACACACACAGCAGGGCTCTGATTGGCTGAGGAAGCAGTGTCATAAACCTGTCTGTGTGGCTTTTGACCTGATTCTGCTTCTATACTTTATTCTTCCACCTAATTAAGTTATTAATTATTTAAAAAATAAACAGTAACAGGCAAACCCACCAGACTCCATGTATATAATCACTACTTTACCCACCAGACTCCATGTTAATAATCACTACTTTACCCACCAGACTCCATGTAAATAATCACTACTTTACCCACCAGACTCCATGTATATAATCACTACTTTACCCACCAGACTCCATGTAAATAATCACTACTTTACCTACCAGACTCCATGTTAATAATCACTACTTTACCTACCAGACTCCATGTTAATAATCACTACTTTACCCACCAGACTCCATGTTAATAATCACTACTTTACCCACCAGTCTCCATGTTAATAATCACTACTTTAACCACCAGACTCCATGTATATAATCACTATTTTAGGCAAGGCAGCTTTATTTATAGAGCACATTTCAGCAACAGGGCAATTCAAAGTGCTTTACACAAAATCAGTTAAAAAAAACAAAACAAAATAAAAACCGATAAAAATGAAAACAAGATACATAAAACACAAGAATAAAAGCTACAGTGCAGTATATAAAAGAATAAACAGTAAAGAAATGAGCATCATTTAAAGAAAGGCAACATCAAAAAGAAAGGTCTTCAGCCTTGATTTAAAGAACTGAGAGTAGCAGCAGACCTGCAGGTTTCTGGGAGTCTGTTCCAGATATGAGGAGCATAGAAACTGAACGCTGCCCCCCCTGTTTAGTTCTGACTCTAGGAACAGACAGTAGACCTGTCCCAGATGACCTGAGAGGTCTGGGGGGGTCATAGTGTACTAGCAGACCTGTCCCAGATGACCTTAGAGGTCTGGGGGGGTCATAGTGTACTAGCAGATCAGAAATGTATTTTGGCCCTAAACCGTTTAGTGATTTATAAACTAGCAAAAGAACTTTAAATCAATTCTTTGAGGCACAGGAAGCCAGTGTAAGGACTTCAGAACTGGAGTGATGTGATCCAGTCTCTTGGTCTTAGTGAGGACTGGAGTGATGTGATCCAGTGATCCATATTAATATTCATATATATATATATATATATATATATATATAAAAACATAAACACCCGTTGGGAACAAGGATTCACACCATAGACCGTCAATAATATACAGTCTAACACACACACTAGTCACACACTGCGCTCAACCCGGAAGGGGCGGGGAGAAAGAGCGGAAAGAGTGTCGCTTCGAGTACGTCACACAGACAGGTCAGCGTCACCGGCGCGACACTCTTTGCGCTCTTTCTCCCCGTGATAGCAGCTAGCGGAAGGTTCAGCGGAATAAAGAAGAGAAATGGCTGCCGCCGCGGTTCAGGGCAGGAAGAGACTCCTCCGGGAAGAAGACATGACTAAGGTGGAGTTTGAGACCAGCGAGGAGGTGGATGTGACCCCCACCTTCGACACCATGGGCCTGCGCGAGGACCTGCTCCGCGGCATCTACGCTTACGGTAGGCCGGGGATCCGCGCGGCCTCCGGGCCCGTTAGCTCCGGATGCTAAAGCTAACTGTTATTACCGTGATATCTGTCCAGAGACTAACTGAGTCTCACACAGTAAACTGGACTTCCTCCCGCCAGCGGGTGGTTATATAGTGCAGCAGCAGCTTTAAATGGATTCATGTTGTGGTTATAGAACTGGTAGCTTCGGTTAGCATTAGCTCCTCCCGCTGACGGTGCGCGTGTTCGTCAGTCATGATAATAATATTAATAGTGTTAAATCATGTTATGTAATGTAATGTTACCGGAGAAATCAGATTAGTAGTTTATGACAGGAGTAATCCGGACTATTTACAGCCTTTATCTCCTTTTCTTACCAGTTAGTTAGTTAGTTAGTTAGCGCCTGCGCAGTAGCTCTCCAACGCTAACGTCAGATTAGTCCCGTTAACGTCTTTGTTTACTGTCCATTAACAGCAGAGACCGGTAACGCTACGGCCGCGTGCTATTGTTCATAGAATCAACTGTTTTAACCATCCCATTCATGGCTCCAGATGTGTGTGTCCAGATGTCTGTGTGTGTCTCTCTCCAGTTGTGTGTGTCATCATCGTGACTGTGTGTGTGTGTCTGTCTGTCTCTGATCATGTGACTGTGTGTTTCAGGGTTTGAGAAGCCGTCAGCCATCCAGCAGAGAGCCATCAAACAGATCATCAAAGGCCGAGACGTCATCGCCCAGTAAGATCCTCCGCCGCTGGTCATGTGACTGTAGCCCGGCGGCCATGTTGCTCTCTAACAGCTGATCTCTGTGTTCAGGTCTCAGTCGGGAACGGGAAAGACGGCCACGTTCTGCGTGTCGGTGCTGCAGTGTCTCGACATCCAGGTCAGTCTTAGATAGAACTACAGGAAGTCTTCACATATAAAACTACAGGGAGTGAGAGCGTCTCCTGGCTCTGGGAGACACCTCCTAGCTCTATGAGGCGTCTCCTGGCTCTGGGACATGTCTTTAGGCTCTGTGGTGTCTCTTAGATCTGGGAGGCGTCTCCTGGCTCTGGGATACACCTCCTAGCTCTCTGGGGCCTCTCCTGGCTCTGGGGCATGTCTTTAGGTTCTGGGATACATCTCCTAGCTCTCTGGGGCCTCTCCTGGCTCTGGGACATGTCTTTAGGCTCTGTGGTGTCTCCTAGCTCTCTCGGGCCTCTCCTGGCTCTGGGACATGTCTCCTAGCTCTGGGAGGCATCTCCTAGCTCTCTGAGGCGTCTCCTGGCTTTGGGACGTGTCACCTGTCTTCTGACCCATCTCCTATGACATCCTGACGTGATGTGTCCTGTGTCCAGGTGCGGGAGACCCAGGCCCTGATCCTGGCCCCCACCAGGGAGCTGGCGGGCCAGATCCAGAAGGTCCTGCTGGCTCTGGGGGACTACATGAACGTGCAGTGCCACGCCTGCATCGGGGGCACCAACGTGGGCGAGGACATCCGCAAGCTGGACTACGGACAGCACGTGGTCTCTGGGACCCCCGGACGCGTGTTCGGTAAGTCTCAGTAGTATTCCTCCTGATGGAGTACTTACAGTAGTATTCCTCCTGATGAAGTACTCAAAGTAGTATTCCTCTAGTGATGGAGTAATCTCTGTGTGTGTGTGTGTGTGTGTGTGTAGATATGATCCGTCGTCGTAGTCTGAGGACCAGAGCCATCAAGATGCTGGTCCTGGACGAGGCTGACGAGATGCTCAATAAAGGTCTGTTACAGTCCAGAGATACTGTGTGTGTGTGTCTCTATCTATATATTATTATTATTATTATTGCTGTGGTTCTGTAAAAAATGTACATACTGCCATGTATAGTGAAAATTAATTAATACTGTGGGTGTGTCTCCGTCTGTCTGTCTGTCTGTGGGTGTGTGTGTGTGTGTGTCCAGGTTTTAAGGAGCAGATCTACGATGTGTACCGGTACCTTCCCCCAGCGACCCAGGTGGTCTTGATCAGCGCCACGCTGCCCCACGAGATCCTGGAGATGACCAACAAGTTCATGACAGACCCCATCCGCATCCTGGTCAAACGGTACACACAGAGTGTGTGTGTGTGTGTATAAATGTGTGTGTGTGTGTATAAATGTGTGTGTGTGTATAAATGTGTGTGTGTGTGTGTGTAAGTGTGTGTGTGTGTATAAATGTGTGTGTGTGTGTATAAATGTGTGTGTGTGTGTATAAATGTGTGTGTGTGTGTGTGTGTGTATGTATAAATGTGTCTGTGTGTGTGTGTGTGTATAAATGTGTGTGTGTGTATAAATGTGTGTGTGTGTGTGTGTGTGTGTGTATGTGTGTATAAATGTGTGTGTGTATGTATACAGGTAAAAGCCAGTAAATTAGAATATTTTGAAAAACTTGATTTATTTCAGTAATTGCATTCAAAAGGTGTAACTTGTACATTATATTTATTCATTGCACACAGACTGATGCATTCAAATGTTTATTTCAGTTAATTTTGATGATTTGAAGTGGCAACAAATGAAAATCCAAAATTCCGTGTGTCACAAAATTAGAATATTACTTAAGGCTAATACAAAAAAGGGAGTTTTTAGAAATGTTGGCCAACTGAAAAGTAAGAAAATGAAAAATATGAGCATGTACAATACTCAATACTTGGTTGGAGATCCTTTTGCCTCAATTACTGCATTAATGCGGCGTGGCATGGAGTCGATGAGTTTCTGGCACTGCTCAGGTGTTATGAGAGCCCAGGTTGCTCTGATAGTGGCCTTCAACTCTTCTGCGTTTTTGGGTCTGGCATTCTGCATCTTCCTTTTCACAATACCCCACAGATTTTCTATGGGGCTAAGGTCAGGGAGTTGGCTGGCCAATTTAGAACAGAAATACCATGGTCCGTAAACCAGGCACGGGTAGATTTTGCGCTGTGTGCAGGCGCCAAGTCCTGTTGGAACCTGAAATCTCCATCTCCATAGAGCAGGTCAGCAGCAGGAAGCATGAAGTGCTCTAAAACTTGCTGGTAGACGGCTGCGTTGACCCTGGATCTCAGGAAACAGAGTGGACCGACACCAGCAGATGACATGGCACCCCAAACCATCACTGATGGTGGAAACTTTACACTAGACTTCAGGCAACGTGGATCCTGTGCCTCTCCTGTCTTCCTCCAGACTCTGGGACCTCGATTTCCAAAGGAAATGCAAAATTTGCTTTCGTCAGAAAACATGACTTTGGACCACTCAGCAGCAGTCCAGCTCTTTTTTCCTTAGCCCAGGTGAGACGCTTTTCGCTGTTTCTTGGTCAACAGTGGCTTGACACGAGGTATGCGGCAGTTGAAACCCATGTCTTTCAAGCGTCTCTTGGTGGTGGATCTTGAAGCACTGACTCCAGCAGCTGTCCACACCCTTTTTCACAATCTTGACTAGGCGCGGTGATCCCTATCGCTTGTACACTTTTTCTGACCACAGTTTTTCCTTCCCTTTGCCTCTCTATTAATGTGTTTGGACACAGAGCTCTGAGAACAGCCAGCCTCTTCAGCAATAACCTTTTGTGTCTTTCCCTCCTTGTGCAATGTGTCGATGGTCGCCTTTTGGACAGCTGTCAAATCTGAAGTCTTCCCCATGTTTGTGTAGGCTTCAGAACTGGACTGAGAGACCATTTAAAGCCCTTTGCAGGTGTTTTGAGTTAATCAGCTGATTACTTTGTGGCACCAGGTGTCTTCAAAATGTAACCCTTACACAATATTCTAATTTTGTGACACACGGAATTTTGGATTTTCATTTGTTGCCACTTCAAATCATCAAAATTAAATGAAATAAACATTTGAATGCATCAGTCTGTGTGCAATGAATAAATATAATGTACAAGTTACACCTTTTGAATGCAATTACTGAAATAAATCAAGTTTTTCAAAATATTCTAATTTACTGGCTTTTACCTGTATAATGTGTGTGTGTGTGTGTGTATAATGTGTGTGTGTGTGTATAATGTGTGTGTGTGTGTGTATAATGTGTGTGTGTGTGTGTATAATGTGTGTGTGTGTATATAATGTGTGTGTGTGTGTGTGTGTTGCAGTGATGAGCTGACTCTGGAGGGCATCAAGCAGTTCTTTGTTGCCGTGGAGAGAGAGGAGTGGAAGTTTGACACTCTGTGTGATCTGTACGACACGCTGACCATCACGCAGGCCGTCATCTTCTGCAACACCAAGAGAAAGGTTAGTAGTATTATTATTAATCTCATGTGGGGTCCAAGCCCGAGGATGCGTTTGTTTTCCTGGGGGTTTTCCTTCTTCATTATTGTTCTCCGCATAAAACTGGTGCTGCAGCCTAACCCGTACATGGTGGCGACGCGCCATTTTCAGGACTGGTCCGTTACTCCGCAAAGACCTCAGACACACAAATTGACCCACTTCCACCACTAGGTGGCACTATAGCAGAAAAACCGCGTTTGGCCCTATAACTCCCAAACCGTACATCGGAAATGTAAAAACCTGATACCCAGGTGTTCCCTGGATCCTACTGAGTCCCGTGATATAGGCCACGCCCACCTCAGCCTAGACTTTTATGCCTGAAAAATCCCAATTTATCGAAAACCAACTTTTCGAACTCCTCCTAGACCGTGCAATGGATCTGCACGAAACTTGGCAGATAGCATCTCCAGACCGACCTGACAAAAAGTTTTATAAAGATTTTTTATAGAATAAAAATTACGCATATTGTGCGCAAACAAATTTGTGTAGCTAACTATGAAAACACCGACTTTGCCATATCTCGGCCAAAATAAATGCTGTCAAAGCCAAACTTTAGAAGATTCCTTGGTATGATCCTCTGAGGCTCTGGAACAAACTTCACAAACATTGGCCACTAGGGGGCGGGTCATTCTATGAAAATGGTGGCTTTTGGAGCAGACAACTTTTAAAAATTGTAGTTCTTTTTTTTATAACATTTAAAGTCAGATAATAGTTAACCTCGTAACTTTATCAATCAACTTAAATGACAGCTTAATGTATTTTGATTTTTTTTTACTTCATTACATTAAAAATGCTTGTGCTGCCTTTTGTCACTGGTGTTACCTATATTTTAGATGGCAAACCAGGCTTTCCATAATGTAATTTGACTATTCAATTTGCATACATAATCAAAAATAGAAAAAGTTAGTGTTATATTAAGAAATTGTCTTGATTAGTAATTTACTTTAAAAAGGTATTTTTCTATTTTTACCATTGTTTTTTGTTGTAATATTAGAAATAATTGATGTTGAGTGATCAAAATGAAATGATCACATCCTTAAAATGCCTACTAATGAATGCAGCAACATTTAGGTAGATACAAAAAACATATTCTATGAAACTGGGCGACCCTGATGCCAGAACACCAATATGCCATGCAGTAACACCAGTGACGCAATGTAACACCAATGACATAACAAAAGATTATTTCAAACAAATTTTTATCAATTTATTAGTAATATTTAACATTACAAATACTTTCAGATTTCATAAAATGTGTTAATTTAATATGAACAATAAAATAAAGGTTATTGGTCAGATTAAGACCAAAAGATGAAGCCTATGACTTTGAAAACACAACGTCATGTCCACTAGAACATTAGAAACATTGAACGCAAACTAAAACTGTCTTCCCAGCAGCACTGATGCCAACATTTTGTATGCAGTAAAACATATGTTCATGGAACATTTCCTGTATAACCGTTCTTCTCTACTCTCCGCCGTTGGATCCGTTGTCTGTAAAGCATGAAGATGTAATATATAATTAGATTTCCAATGTGAGATGCATGCAACATAATACAACCATGAACTCTTATTTCTATACAAAACTATGCAGCTTGTTAAAACCGTGTATATCAATTCTCGTGCCAAATATTGTGTAGGCGTACTTAAAGGGATAGTTCACCCAAATTACATATTGGTTTCCTTACTGTGTAAGCAGTCTATGGAGAAGGTATATCTCATGCATTGGTTTTGTGCCACAAATGGTAAAAACATTTGAAACTGGCCAGATAAACAAAGCATGGCTTGCTGTCATACCTTGTCCATAGACTGCATACACGATAAGGAAGCAAATATGTCATTTTGTAACTTGGGCAAACCATCCCTTTAAGTAACTCTGTAGATAAGTACTTTTGTCAAATTCTAACCTTGAAGTACTAGGTTGACTGTCTGGAGTGGATGGGGGTCAACGCTGTCTTTCCTGCTCTCAATCTCTCTCTGTGTTTTGCCAGTTTGACCCGCCATTTCCTTCGCTCCTGTCTTTTTTCCCTTTCTGTGAGATCATTCACTCGCTTTCTTTTTTGACTCTATCTCCTTTAAGTAAGTCTGGTGTTTGTGTTTAAGGTAGGCGGCTCTGCGGTCTGGGTCAGCATCCCTGCGCTGTCTGTAGAGTCTTTGCTTTTCAGCAGCACTTAATTTCGCCATGTCTGCCACAAGGAAAGCCATATTATGTTTACAATGTTGAAACAGTAATAAAATGCAAATAAATGCCTTTATTAATATTATTGTTGAGGCTTTTATGAAACCTTATGTTGAGAAAAAAGTTAGAGGTGTTATTCATTGTCACTGGTGTTACCAGCAGTAACAGTAACACCGGTGACATTTCTAAAATGGCTGCCACAGTAGCTCAAACCACACTTTTTAAATTGTAAATAAATCACTTAATCATGCAATTAGAACAATTATTTTCAATCAAATTTCCTTTCCCCTTACTATAATCTGTAGAACACCAGTGACACATCTTAAGTCCTCTCATGAATTTATCAAATTATTTGTCAAATTGCTAAAAGATGAAGAGAGAGCACACTCACCATGTGCCCGCCTCCAATGAACCTTTGACCCAGGAAGAAATTAGCAAGGATGTTGCAGATTTTTAAAATAGTGGTTTTTATGAATTGTAACACCAGTGACAGGAAATTGAGGGACAGCTATTCCCTGTAAATTATTTATATTTATTTGATATTTTAGTTTTTAAAGTAGTTCACTAAATAACTATACTATTTTCTTTTACATTATGACATTTAAAGGGGGAGAAAAATATATTTTTGAACTCAATATGTCACTAAACCGTGACCCCTGACCCGAGGGACAAGCCAGTTAAATGGTACTGACCGTGTTCTACAATGTATAAAAATAATGGTTTGCAATATAATGGTCTTACATATGTTTTATTAACGATAAAACACTTCAATTAAAACAAAAACATATATTTTGTGTCATTATCTGACACTTGTAAGTGTTTTTCCTTGTGGTTAAGGCCGGGACAGGAAAGCCACCATTTTCGTAGAATGTCCCGGGCGCTACAATCACAAAACGTTTATATCTCATGAACGGCTCATCCGATTTTTACAAAATTTGATAGTTACCATCTAGGCCCACTCCTGAGGTGGTCCTTAGAGGGGGTGTTGATTGATATAAGTGGGCGTGGCCTACGGGCCAACGTCTGGATTAACCACTTCCACTAAAGTGAATTACTTGAAATTAACAGGGTAGATGTACAGACCTACCGAATATTACACATGTGGACCACTAGGTGGCGCTGCAATGGCGTCAAACGTGTTTTTGCATGTAACTTCCACATTATACATCCCACATTAACATTTTTCATATCCACGTTTTCACTACATCAGGCCGAGTCACATGATAGAGGCTTCGCCCATTTTTGTTTACAATTATTTTCGCAATATCGTGACAAGCGCAAAACCAACTTTTTCGAACTCGTCCTAGGCCGTGTGACAGATCTGGATGAAACCTGGTCTGTAGCATCTCCAGATGGCCCTGACAAAAAGTTGCATAAAGATTTTTTATAGAATAAAAATTGCGCATATTACGGGCAAACAAATTTGTGTAGCTAACTCTGAAAAAAACAACTTTGCCATATCTCGGCCAAAATAAATGCTGTCAAAGCCAAACTTTAGAATATTCCTTGGTATGACCCTCTGAGGCTCTGGAACAAACTTCACAAACATTGGCCACTAGGGGGTGCTACAAATACAAAGTTTATATCTCATGAACCGCTCAACCAAATTTTACAAAATTTGATAGTTACCATCTAGGGCCACTCCTGAGCTGCCCCTTACAGTGGGTACTGATTGGTTCAAGTGGGCGTGGCCTACGGGCCAACGTCTGGATTAACCACTTCCACTAAAGTGAATTACTTGAAATTAACAGGGTAGATGTAGAAAGCCCAGAGTTTCATTGTGCTATTAATCTGTACCGTTACGAGCACCTCTCCCTATTTCCCGACGTCTGCCCCCCCCCCGCCGTTTCGCTTCGGGTTCCGCTTTCGTGCGCTCCGCTGGTCGTGGGCGCCGACTTGCGCGGGGTGGCTTGGACCCCGTTGTAACTGCGTGCAGTTTTAGTTAGTATTACTACTACTACTACTATTGTCTACAGGTTAATACTACTATTACTATTGTCTACAGGTTAATACTACTACTACTACTACTACTATTACTATTGTCTACAGGTTAATAATACTACTACTACTACTACTACTACTGTCTACAGGTAACGGTACTCTTCTTCTCACCGATCCCCCTCTTCCTCGGTGGTGTTAAAGTCTGCCACCCTGAGGAACCCTGTAATTAGACCTCTCATGTGGGTTATCTGGGGGCAGCAAAGCCTTCTGTGAGTCGGTCTGGTGTGATGGATTTTGGGAGTCTGAGTAGTTTATTTCTAAAGAAACACGATAATGTATAAAAGGCTCCGTTACCTTGTAGCTCACGTTATGGCTCCGTAGCAGACGTTTTTATAAAATAGGCTAACGGTTGCGTCATAACAATAACAACAACTTACTGTTACATAGTAGAGGAATTACCGTATAGAACAGGACAAGCTAATGTTAACTAGCATGCTAGTTAGCAGTAATTAGCCTGTGCCTATGCTAATGTTAACTAGCATGTTAGCAGTAATTAGCCCGGGCCTATGCTAGTTAACAGTAACGCTCAGCATCACTGGGAAAGAGCTCCTAATGGACTTCCCTGGTCTCCATGGAAACACTTGTTTAACTGTCTATGGCGGCAGGTGGACTGGCTGACGGAGAAGATGCGCGAGGCCAACTTCACGGTGTCCTCGATGCACGGAGACATGCCGCAGAAAGAGAGGGAGTCCATCATGAAGGAGTTCAGGTCTGGAGCCAGGTAAGAACTTTAACACATCACCAGGTAACACAACACCACCAGGGAACACAACATCACCAGATCTGGATCATTAATCTTCATCAACACGTAAAGTAACAACTTACTCTAACAACTCTCTCTCTCTGTGTGTGTGTGTGTGTGTGTGTGTGTGTGTGTTTCCAGCCGTGTATTGATCTCTACAGATGTCTGGGCGCGAGGTTTGGACGTTCCTCAAGTTTCTCTGATTATCAACTACGACCTGCCCAACAACAGAGAGCTCTACATCCACAGGTACGTATCCCTCCACACACACACTAGTCCCACAGGTACGTATCCTTCCACACACACACAGCAGTCCCACAGGTACGTATCCCTCCACACACACTAGTCCCACATCCACAGGTACGTATCCCTCCACACACACTAGTCCCACATCCACAGGTACGTATCCCTCCACACACAGGTACGCATCGTGCCTGGAGGCGGGGCTAGGAAAGACTGCTTGGGTTCTAACAGCTGATTGGTGTGTGTAACCCTCCAGGATTGGCCGGTCGGGGCGGTACGGCCGTAAGGGCGTGGCCATCAACTTCGTGAAGAACGACGACATCCGGATCCTGAGAGACATCGAGCAGTACTACTCCACGCAGATCGACGAGATGCCCATGAACGGTACGCCCAATCACATGCTGCCTCGTAACGCTGACACCTCTGTTCTCTGGTTGGTTGCGGACATCTCTCTGTCCTCTGATTGGCTGACACCCCTCTGTTGTCTCTCTCCAGTGGCCGATTTGATCTGACCTGGATGACATCACATTGGAGCCCTGCCCACGTGACTTCCTGTTTCCTGTCTTCTTTTTTTTTATTTTATTTTTAAGTGTTTCTTAATTTGCTGAAAATGACTAAGTCTGATTTTGTAAATAAAGTTGTTTTGGTTCCACGTCGGTTTGTTTTCTTTAATGAGCCCTCGTTAAAATTAAGGTTCATAGAGGTAGAGCAGGTCTAGACTGCTCTATAATTTACAGATAGAGCAGGTCTAGACTGTGCTATAATTTACAGATAGAGCAGGTCTAGACCGCTCTATAATTTACAGATGGAGCAGGTCTAGACTGCTCTATAATTTACAGATGGAGCAGGTCTAGACCGCTCTATAATTTACAGATGGAGCAGGTCTAGACCGCTCTATAATCTACAGATGGAGCCGGTCTAGACCGCTCTATAATTTACAGATGGAGCCGGTCTAGACTGCTCTATAATTTATTTTATTTATTATAACACTTTATGTTGTTATAATCCATTTTAACAGCGGGTCATAACGGAAACAGAACATAAATACACTACATTAAAGTATATTTTCTTGATATTACGTATCAGAGTACTCACTGATACTACTTCAGATATCGGACCAGAACGTCTGTCGTAGACGAGTTTTCCTGGTTGTAAAGGCTGCGTACAGTAACATGATGTCACTTCCTGTTAGCAGCCTGTAGCTGTTCTAATACCGACTAAGTCGTTATATCCTCATTACTGATGATTATTTATCTTAAATATCATTGTGTAAATATTTAGTGAAAGCGATAGTCAACCCTACGGTAACGTCGTGATGTTTGATTCTCTCCACATCGCCCAGCTGCAGTTGAGACGGACGCAAAATATATAAAAACAGGTTTATGAATGAGGTGATGACACTGAGTGGTGAAGAGCTCCCATTGGCTGTTGGGGGAGGGAGCCCTCCAGCAGGCAATAGGAGCCCTTCCTGGGTTAAACAGACTCAGACAGGTGTCTCTATTAAATCAGTTTTTATTTCCAACACAAATGTTAAATCAGGAGAAAACAATTTTACAGTCAAAATAAACAGGAAGTACAAAAAAACTCATCAGTTTGGTCTTTTAAAGAAGTTTCACATCAAACAACAGGTTTAACATGCGGAGAACACGGAAACACCACGGATATATATATATATATATATATATATATATTCATCTTAGATTCAGAACGTCGTCGTTTACAAAAATATTGTCAGACTGAAGCCTCAAAAAGCTCTGCACACAAAGAAACATCGTACCGTCCGTTTCATACAATATATATTATATATCGTAGTATTACAGTATTGTTTAACATAGTATTATATAATAGAGTATTATAGTAGTAACTCATTATTTTGGGAACCAAGCTGTCGCGAGGTGTTTAATGTCGCGATGCATTTAATGTTGTGAGGCGTTTTATGTTGCGATGCGTTTAATGTCGCCGCGGAGAAAGGAAACGGCAGCTTCATCTTTGGAGACGAAAAGGACGCTGCAGCAGAAAGACGGACGATAAAAAGCAACAAAATCCTTAAAAAAAATCGTTAAGACAACGTAGAGAGGACAACAGCAGCGCTGGCGACAAAGAGGATGGAAAAACGTGGGTCGGGGGGTTCTGCTGAGGAAAGACGTGGGTCGGGGGATTTTGATGTTTATGTATTGTATGTTATTTGTCACAGAGATAATAGAGCTGCAAGACACAGAGTCTCTTCAACAGTCTGCTTATCTTCTACTGTTGCCATGGTTACGGTCAACATTCAGACTGAGTGAATCTGGAAGTACGACGTCCGATCTCATAACTCGGAGCGTAGCGTCAATGACATGAAAAAAACAAACTGGAAGCAACAGGAAGTGAGCAGAGAGTGGAGCAGCAGAGCATGATGGGAGCGTCTACAGGTCGCGGCGGAGGAACCAGATCTCATTGCGGCGGCGGGGGACACCGGGGTTCTCGTAAGCCGCCACCATGTAGCTGTCTGTGCAGACGTCGGCGCCGGCGCCCAAAATCTCCCACAGCATGGCGATCTGAGCGCTCAGCGTCTGCTCCGTGGTCGTCCCGAAGAACGTCCTGGCAGCCAATCACAGAGCAGGAACACATCAACATACTGACAGCCAATCACAGAGCAGGGACACATCAACATACTGGCAGCCAATCACAGAGCATGAACACATCAACATACTGACAGCCAATCACAGAGCAGAAACACTATTTTATTAATATATTATATTATATACTATAATAACTATGTATTTATTTCCAGAAACTGCTGATCACAGGAACTCAGATCAAACTGATTAATAATGTTATAATAAATTGGATATTTAATTGGAGATTAATTTAATAATTGATGACTGATGTCAGGACTTCTGCAGCCTCAGGACGACCAATCAATGCGTTTCTGACCTGGCAACGACTCTGATTGGCTCTCGGTAGACGATGGTGATGTCGGGGTCAGAGGGTCGGGGGGGCTCTGCCTGGAACTCTGCCGGCAGGAAGATGGACGTCTGGACGTCTTTCTCAAAGGAGTGTCCGTCCGGCGTCATGTGGACGTGATTTATCACCGGCACCGTCATCCCCAAATATCTCCCTATGAAACAACAACACACACTCAATCACACACTGATGAATACACACTGACTAAAGAAACCATTTTATGATGTTATGATACCTGCAGAGTTTTCTTTGCAGATGAAGCGCATCAGCTTCATGAAGCCCATGGAGATGCTCTGCTCATACAGATCTTCTCCTTTAATCACACTGGCCCAGTGACCGGCGGGAACGCAGCGCTCCTCGTACAGAACCTCTCCCATCTGAGACACAGACATTTATATAAAAACTCTCCCGTTTGAAACAGACATTTATATAAAAGCGCCCCCATCTAAGACAGAGACATTTATATAAAAATCTCTCCCGTCTGAGACACAGAGACATTTATATAAAACCTCTCCCGTCTGAGACACATTTATATAAATCCTCTCCCATCTGAGACACATTTATATAAAACCTCTCCCATCTGAGACACAGAGACATTTATATAAAACCTCTCCCGTCTGAGACAGACATTTATATAAAACCTCTCCCGTCTGAGACACATTTATATAAAACCTCTCCCGTCTGAGACACATTTATGTAAAACCTCTTCCATCTGAGAGAGACATTTATATAAAACCTCTCCCGTCTGAGACATTTATATAAAACCTCTCCCATCTGAGAGACATTTATATAAGGCTATCAGGGTAGCAGCTGTCGCCATGGTCCCGCTACACGTCCTGTGATGCCGTTTTCATCCTGCTACGCTCTGCTGTGCCCTGCTACGTCTTGCTGTGCCTTGTAATGCTGCACAGTGCCCTGCTATGCCATGAACTACTACAAAGAACTACTACAAACTACTAATTTTTCTATTTTTGTTATTGCCACTCTTCATTCTTATATAAAACCTCTCCCGTCTGAGAGACATTTATATAAAACCTCTCACATTTATGTAAAACCTCTCCCATCTGAGAGACATTTATATAAAACCTCTCCCATCTGAGAGACAGAGACATTTATATAAAATCTCTCCCATCTGAGACAGAGACATGTATATAAAACCTCTCCCATCTGAGAGACATTTATATAAAACCTCTCCCATCTGAGAGACATTTATATAAAACCTCTCCCATCTGAGACATTTATATAAAACCTCCCATCTGAGACAGAGACATTTATATGAAACCTCTCCCATCTGAGACACAGACATTCAATGAAACCTCTCCCATCTGAGAGACCTTTATATAAAACCTCTCCCATCAGAGAGACAGATATTTATATAAAACCTCTCCCATTTGAGACACAGAGACATTTATATAAAACCTCTCCCATCTAAGACAGACATTTATATAAACCTCTACCATCTGAGACAGACATTTCTATAAAACCTCTCCCATCTGAGACACAATTATATAAACCTCTCCCATCTGAGACAGACATTTATATAAAACCACTCCCATCTGAAAGAGACATTTATATAAAACCTCTCCCATCTGAGAGACAGAGACATTTATATAAAACCTCTCCCATATGAGACACATTTATATAAAACCTCTCCCATCTGAGAGACAGACATTTATATGAAACCTCTCCCATCTGAGACACAGACATTCAATGAAACCTCTCCCATCTGAGACACATTTATATCAAACCTCTCCCGTCTGAGAGACCTTCATATAAAACCTCTCCCATCTGAGAGACAGAGACCTTTATATAAAACCTCTCCCATCAGAGAGACAGATATTTATATAAAACCTCTCCCATCTGAGACACAGAGACATTTATATAAAACCTCTCCCATCTGAGACAGACATTTATATAAAACCTCTCCAGTCTGAGACACAGTCTGTTAAAGTCTGTTAGCATCTGTTAGTCTATTAGAGTGTGGTAGAGTCTGTTAGAGTCTGGTAGAGTCTGTTAGCGTCTGGTAGAGTCTCTTAGAGTCCGGTAGCGTCTCATAGAGTCTGGTAGCGTCTGGTAGCGTCTGGTAGAGTCGGGTAGCGTCTGGTAGAGTCTGGTAGAGTCTGGTAGAGTCTGGTAGAATCTGGTAGAGTCTGGTAGAGTCCGGTAGAGCCTGATAAAGTCCGGTAGAGTCTGGTAGAGTCTGATTGAGTCCGGTAGAGTCTGGTAGAGTCCAGTAGAGTCTGATAGAGTTTGGTAGAGTCCAGTAGAATCTGATAAAGTCCGGTAGAGTCTAGTAGAGTCCGGTAGAGTCTGGTAGAGTCTGATAAAGTCCGGTAGAGTCTGGTAGAGTGTGTTCAGGCTTTACCTTCTCGTGGCAGGACACTGGGGTGAAGGGGATTGGCTCCCTCTGCTGGCTGTTGCGGGTCATTTCCTGTATGGGTCCAGTCATATCTTCAACACATATACAGGAAGTTAAAACCTGAAGCTAAGAGTCAGCTGACCAGGAAGTGCTCCCTCCACACGACGGGAGTAGCTGCTCTACAGCTGCCTCCGTCGGTTAGTTTGTGTGTGTTTATTTGTTTATTTGTTTATTTTAAAAGGATCCCCATTAGCTGACGCCAAGACGACAGCTAGTCTTCCTGGGGTCCAAACAATACATCCAAAAGACAATAAATGCAATCAAAATTACTCACAAATATATCATATATAAATTCACAAACAAAACTGACAATGCAAAAAATACTAACAAACTAAATATAATAAAGAATAATATAGCACATGATACAACCTCACTCAACCAATCCAGATAATATTATGATATCGAAAGCAAATGTAGTCTAAGTCTTTTTTTAAAACCCTTTTTTCCCTCGTTGTCCCGAATCCCAACTGGAAGATTGTTCCAATATACAATTGACCTATAAAACACAGTCCTCTTCATACAGTCAGATTTAGGTAGTGGTAAAGAAATCTGTCGACTATTCACCCCTCTTGTATAATGTGAATGCATATCTGAGCAATAAGTTATATTATCATAAAGAAATTTAGGAATCCCAGTATTAATAATTCCATGAAAATGTACTAACAAATTAACAGATAGTCTATGCTTGACCTCCAACCAAGCAAGACGTTCATGCATCTCTGCAACCCTAGTTCTCGAAGAACAACCAAGAACCAGTCTTGCGGCCTTATTTTGTGCAACTTGTAATTTTTTAAATGGCTGTGTGGCTGTGTGGCTTCAACCTGCTTCCAACCACTGGACTCTCCAGCGTTAACATCTAGACGTGCTTTTGGACGGACACAAACATTAATGTTTTCATTTAGAAAACGTGGTCTGAAGAGTTTCATCTCCAGCAGCAGAACCAAGCCGGGTCCATAGTAACACGTCTGACATCACAGATCACATGACCATCCACACACTGGGCATGTGCATGCTGGTAAAAACAGGAAGCAGATTGTCTGACTGATTACATGTGAACAACAACATTGAAAAGTAAGTATGCCCCCTGTTTTTTAACATGGGTGGGGGGGGGTGTATGCTTATGCCCCCTGTATTTTAACATGGGGGTGTATGCTTATGCCCCCTGTATTTTAACATAGAGGGGTGTATACTTATGCCCCTGTATTTTAACATGGGGGTGTATACTTATACCCCTGTATTTTAACATAGGGGGGTGTATACTTATGCCCCTGTGTTATGGTTTGGTTTTTTTTTGGGGTTACTTTTCCCGTCTTGCCTCTTTGTGTTTATTTCTTTTTTCCCCGGTCTTGTGTGATTATCCTGTCTTGTGTTCCCCTGTGTGTCTGTTTGTTCTGCTTCCTGTTTTATTTTGATGGTATGGTTTCCTGTCTTGTCTGGTCTAGCTTTGCTTTGTTTGTCTGATTATCCTGCCCCGCCCTAATGTGATTCACCTGACGTCTCACCTGTTCCCCATTACCTCGTTACCTTTTGTATTTAACCCCTGTGTTTCCTTTGTCCTTTGTCAGATCATTCTAGTTCGTCTGTCCCACCAGTGTTCCTGATCCTCGTTGTCCCACCAGTGTTCCTGTTATACTCCCTGTGTTTCGCCTTGAGATTTTCACCCTGTTGGTTCGTGGCCTTCCCCGTGTCTGGGGTGGACTTTTTGATTGGCCTTTGATTTTTGCTCCCTTGTTTTTGAACTGTGTTAAATAAACCCCCTGTTACCGACTACTTCTGACTCCTCGTCTCTGCATTTGGGTCCTCATTCCTGCCTCACCCGTGACACCCCTGTATTTTAACATAGGGGGGTGTATACTTATGCCCCCTGTATTTTAACATAGGGGGTATACTTATGCCCCTGTATTTTAACATAGGGGGGTGTATACTTATGCCCCTGTATTTTAACATAGGGGGTGTATACTTATGCCCCTGTATTTTAACATAGGGGGGTGTATACTTAAGCCCCTGTATTTTAACATAGGGGGGTGTATACTTATGCCCCCTGTATTTTAACATAGGGTGGTGTATACTTAAGCCCCTGTATTTTAACATAGGGGGGTGTATACTTATGCCCCCTGTATTTTAACATAGGGGGGTGTATACTTATGCCCCCTGTATTTTAACATAGGGGGGTGTATACTTATGCCCCTGTATTTTAACATAGGGGGTGTATACTTATGCCCCTGTATTTTAACATAGGGGGTATACTTATGCCCCCTGTATTTTAACATAGGGGGGTGTATACTTAAGCCCCTGTATTTTAACATGGGGGGGTGACAGCCAATCAGTTGGACTGCCTAAGCCCCACCCATATAGCACCACCTCCTCCATGTAAGCCCCGCCCTCACCTGGAGGAACAGACACCTGGTGCGTGCTGGCGACCGCCTGCCAGTGCGCCAGCAGCCGCTCGTCTTCTTCCATTGGCTCGGGGTTGTCGGTGATGTCATCGTCCAGTTGCTCATCGTCCAATCCGTCGAGGTCGTCGAGAGAGATCAGCGCCATTGTAGCTGCAATTTAATAATCAAAATACATTAATTAATAATCATAACACATAATATATATATATATATATATATATATATATATATATATATATATACACAATAATTATACCTTTCAAATTACACCAGACAATAAAAACTGACCAATGAGGCTATAAATAATATAAATAACTACTAACTAATACTGTGTAGTAGTATATATACTGTGTATTAGTGTATATACTGTGTATTAGTGTATATACTGTGTAGAAGTATATATACTGTGTAGTAGTGTATATACTGTGTAGTAGTATATATACTGTGTAGTAGTGTATATACTGTGTAGTAGTGTAGTAGTATATATACTGTGTAGTAGTATATATACTGTGTAGTAGTGTATATACTGTGTAGTAGTATATATACTGTGTAGTAGTGTATATACTGTGTAGTAGTGTAGTAGTATATATACTGTGTAGTAGTATATATACTGTGTAGTAGTGTATATACTGTGTAGTAGTATATATACTGTGTAGTAGTGTATATACTGTGTAGTAGTATATATACTGTGTAGTAGTGTAGTAGTGTATATACTGTGTAGTAGTATATATATTGTGTAGTAGTGTATATACTGTGTAGTAGTGTATATAATGTGTAGTAGTGTAGTAGTATATATACTGTGTAGTAGTATATATACTGTGTAGTAGTGTATATACTGTGTAGTAGTATATATACTGTGTAGTAGTGTATATACTGTGTAGTAGTGTAGTAGTATATATACTGTGTAGTAGTATATATACTGTGTAGTAGTGTATATACTGTGTAGTAGTATATATACTGTGTAGTAGTGTATATACTGTGTAGTAGTATATATACTGTGTAGTAGTGTAGTAGTGTATATACTGTGTAGTAGTATATATATTGTGTAGTAGTGTATATACTGTGTAGTAGTGTAGTAGTGTATATACTGTGTAGTAGTATATATACTGTGTAGTAGTGTATATACTGTGTAGTAGTATATATACTGTGTAGTAGTATATATACTGTGTAGTAGTATATATACTGTGTCATATACTGTGTAGTAGTGTATATACTGTGTAGTAGTGTAGTAGTATATATACTGTGTAGTAGTGTATATACTGTGTAGTAGTATATATACTGTGTAGTAGTGTAGTAGTGTATATACTGTGTAGTAGTATATATACTGTGTAGTAGTGTATATACTGTGTAGTAGTGTATATACTGTGTAGTAGTATATATACTGTGTAGTAGTATATATACTGTGTATTAGTATATATAACGTCACCCTGACTAAACAATCTAAATATTAACCGCTGAGTTAATAACATCCTGTTTATATATGAATCTGAAACGATGTCAACCCGGAACCGGTCCAAACAGGACTAACAGGGCCCGGGTCAGACCGCAGGACAGGACTAACCGGGCTAACAGGGCCCGGGTCAGACCGCAGGACTAACAGGGCCTGGGTCAGACCGCAGGACAGGACTAACAGGGCCCGGGTCAGGCCGCAGGACTAACAGGGCCCAGATTAGACCGCAGGACAGGACTAACAGGACTAACAGGGCCCGGGTCAGATCGCAGGACTAACAGGGCCCGGGTCAGACCGCAGGACTAACAGGGCCCGGGTCAGACCCGCTTCATCCTGGGTCTGTCAACACACAGCAGGACTAACAGGGCCCGGGTCAGACCTGCTTCATTCTGGGTCTGTTGAGGACTAACAGGGCCCGGGTCAGACCCGCTTCATCCCGGGTCTTCACACACAGCACCAGAACCGGATTTAGTTAGCACGGTGAGGTTAGCACGGAGCGGCCTGCCTGCTGTTAGCACGGTTAGCACAGTTAGCACGGTTAACATCGTCGGCTCGGGGTCCAGCCCGGGTCCTGACCGGGTCTGGCCCGGGCTGGACCGGGTCTCACCTGGTTCTGGTCCTCCAGCTGAGTCTCTGTCCGTCAACAACAACAACAACAACAACAACAACAACAACAACACAGCTGCTGCGGCTGCTGCGGCTGCCGCTTCCGGTTCACGCACTGCACGTTCCCGCCTCTTCAAAATAAAAGCCTTTGTTATTGAGGTCATTTTATTACATTTCTTCCTCTGACTGTTCTAATCTCAAAGATAATTAACTAATTTCCTCTCTTATAAAAGATGAGGATCGACTGATTAAATTATTTTAGCTCAAATAAGAA
>JABXJD010000454.1:207500-215000 GCA_013375575.1 Percina caprodes
ACAGCTGCTTGGCCTCCGTCCCCGTCCTCCGTCTCTGTGATGGCGTCCTAACCTCCGTCACCGTGCTCTGTCTCTGTGATGGCGTCCCTTGAGTTCCTGAGTCTATGAAGGGTTCTGGTTCCAGCTCTGATGACAGGTTTAAAAACATCTCTGATGTGTCAATCATCTCGTAGCTTTAAATCTTTAATGACTGATATCTCTCTCTCCGATTTCCTCCGAGTTTCATCAGACCGAGGATTTCCTCTGAAGGGCCGTCGCTGCTACTGAGCATGTGCACAGCAGCAGGGACGTGTAACTCCAAACCAGATGGGTTCACATCAGAACCCAGCATCCGTTGTAGAGACACTGTTGTCTCTCTACTGTTGTCTCTCTACTGTTGTCTCTCTACTGTTGTCTCTACATACTACTCTTTACTGTTGGCTACAGTGGACATGGAGGACATGCTCTTTATACGCTGTTGACCACAGTGGACATGGAGGACATGTCTTTATATGCTGTTAACTACAGTGGACATGTCTCCGAACTGACTGCCTCCTTCTTTTTTTGTGTTTCTTCACCCCCCGCCCCAGTCACCTCAAAAAGTCCCTTCATGTAACCACATGTACTGTGTGTTGTCCTGTGCATCATTGTATTATTGTGTTGTGTTTTATTGTGTTTTATTGTATTCTTATTTTTTCTCCTTCATATGCTGTATCGGATGCTGGTAACTTTAATTTCCTTGCGGGAGTCATCCCAAAGGGATTAATAAAGCTAAGTATAAGTCTAAGGCTGAATCCCATTTCTTTATCTTACCCCTACCCCTTGGCCCTTACCCCTACCCCTTGGCCCTCAAAACCAAGGGGTAAGGGCTAGGGGTGAAAACATACCCCTATGAAATGGGACACCACTTGGTGACATCACCATACAGTATTGATCACAAACTTCCATTAAAAAAATAAATTTGCATTTATTTAGAACCATAACTTACATGTCTCACATAAAAAGGCTTTAGATGTGTAAAACAATAAAAAGACACAAGACCACAAACAAACAAATTAACTACAGCTGTTCTGATATTCAGACTAGTCTGAAGCCTGTTAGCCAGTAACCTGCAGCTGCTGTGTCCTCCAGCGTCCCTGTGATACAGGACGGTGTATATAGCCTAGTATAAAGTGGACCAGCTGCTGTGTCCTCCGGGTCCCTGTGTGATACAGGCCGGTATATGTAAAGCACGTAGCCTAGCGATGTATCATAGACCGTTAATATTAATATATACAGTCCATTCAAGGCAGAGAAATGCGGGACTGTTATTCGAATCAACGTTAGCATTAGCGATTAGCGTTTAGCGCAATCTAGCAATTTTTTTAAAGTTTCAATTAAGAACATGGTTGCAAGTACATATCTACAGGACTGCATAGACCACAAAACAAGACTGTTGTAACTTCTAAATCAATTATTTAAGCCGAAAATACTTCCATTTATGTGTCTCTCTGGTTGATGCGGCAGCCATTGTTGCTTGCTGTGTTTACAAGTAAGGTAGCGTTGTCACTTGCTTGACTGAAGGGTAGGGGTAAGATCAAGGGGTGTATACCCCTTGATCTTACCTCTACCCTTCGGTCACAAAAAGGATCGGGACACCACTAGGACCCGCATGAACACGCAAAAACGAGGTGAAGAGGTAAGGGGAAGGGGTAAGATAGAGAAATGAGATTCAGCCTAAATCTAAGTTTATATGCTGTTGACTACAGTGGACATGGAGGACATGTCTTTATATGCTGTTGACTACAGTGGACATGTCTTTATATGCTGTTGACTACAGTGGACATGGAGGACATGCTCTTTATATGCTGTTGACAACAGAGAACATGGAGGACATGCTCTTTATATGCTGTTGACTACAGTGGACATGGAGGACATGCTCTTTATGTAATGTTGACTGCAGTGGACATGGAGGACATGTCTTTATATGCTGTTGACTACAGTGGACATGGAGGACATGCTCTTTATATGCTGTTGACTACAGAGGACATGGAGGACATGCTCTTTATATGCTGTTGACTACAGTGGACATGGAGGACATGTCTTTATATGCTGTTGACTACAGTGGACATATCTTTATATGCTGTTGACTCCAGTGGACATGGAGGACATGCTCTTTATATGCTGTTGACTACAGTGGACACAGAGGACATGTCTTTATATGCTGTTGGCTACAGTGGACATGGAGGACATGCTCTTCATATATTGTTGGCTACAGTGGACATGGAGGACATGTATTTATATGCTGTTGAATACAGTGGACATGGAGGACATGTTCTTTATATGCTGTTGACTAAAGTGGACATGGAGGACATGTCTCTATATGCTGTTGACTACAGTGGACATGGAGGACATGTCTTTATATGCTGTTGACTACAGTGGACATGGAGGACATGCTCTTCATATGCTGTTGGCTACAGTGAACATGGAGGACATGCTCTTTATATGCTGTTGACTACAGTGGACATGGAGGACATGCTCTTCATATGCTATTGGCTACAGTGGACATGGAGGACATGCTCTTTATATTCTGTTGGCTACATTGGACATGGAGGACATGTCTTTATATGCCGTTGACTACAGAGGACATGGAGGATGTCTTTATATGCTGTTGACTACAGTGGACATGGAGGACATGTCTTTATATGCTGTTGGCTACAGTGGACATGGAGGACATGTCTTTATATGCTGTTGGCTACAGTGGACATGGAGGACATGTCTTTATATGCTGTTGGCTACAGTGGACATGGAGGACATGTCTTTATATGCTGTTGACTACAGTGGACATGGAGGACATGTCTTTATATGCTGTTGGCTACAGTGGACATGGAGGACATGTTCTTATATGCTGTTGGCTACAGTTGACATGTCTTTACAGAACCCAGACCACTTCCTGTAGACCAGGGACCAGGACTAGGTTAAGCTGGACTCGCCTGAGGTCTGATGATGGTGTGTTGCTAGGGGCAACCTGGCGGCGGTGGGGGGCGGGGGCATGTGTGTGTGATTGGCTCGTTATCTGTCTGCGGGGAGTCCGTGTGCACTCACCCTTTCTCTGTGGGGGGGCGGCCAGCGCTTGGTGTCTTCACCCCCGGACCCGACCGCCGCCACCTTAACGAGCCGCTAGATGAAGCGCTGCCATGGTGACGGGACAGACGAGGGCGGGAAACGGAAACGATCTCGTTACCGAGCCGACCTCAAACGATGCAGGATCATTATTTACTGTTTCAGAAGTTTATTCTGATAAAGTTCCTGCAGGAACCGAGGCGTGTGATTGGCTCTCTGACATCATTCACCTGATGAGTCATAGTCAGACCTGCTCACATTATTATTTGCTCTCCTCAACTTTTAATGATCCATTTTTATTCTGATCAACTTTAATGAGACACTGTCCTCTCTGTCCACACCCTGGACACAACAACAGAGACACTGTCCTCTCTTTCCACACCCTGGACACAACAACAGAGACACTGTCCTCTCTTTCCACACCCTGGACACAACAACAGAGACACTGTCCTCTCTGTCCACACCCTGGACACAACAACAGAGACACTGTCCTCTCTTTCCACACCCTGGACACAACAACAGAGACACTGTCCTCTCTGTCCACACCCTGGACACAACAACAGAGACACTGTCCTCTCTTTCCACACCCTGGACACAACAACAGAGACACTGTCCTCTCTGTCCACACCCTGGACACAACAACAGAGACACTGTCCTCTCTGTCCACACCCTGGACACAACAACAGAGACACTGTCCTCTCTTTCCACACCCTGGACACAACAACAGAGACACTGTCCTCTCTGTCCACACCCTGGACACAATAAGAGAGACACTGTCCTCTCTGTCCACACCCTGGACACAACAACAGAGACACTGTCCTCTCTGTCCACACCCTGGACACAACAGGACATGGAGTCTGGTGGGTTGGTGATGATAAAGTAGTGATTATTTATATGGAGTCTGGTGGGTTGGTGATGATAAAGTAGTGATTATTTATATGGAGTCCGGTGGGTTGGTGATGATAAAGTAGTGATTATTTATATGGAGTCCGGTGGGTTGGTGATGATAAAGTAGTGATTATTTATATGGTCTGGTGGGTTGGTGATGATAAAGTAGTGATTATTTATATGGTCTGGTGGGTTGGTGATGATAAAGTAGTGATTATTTATATGGAGTCCGGTGGGTTGGTGATGATAAAGTGATTATTTATATGGAGTCCTGGGTTGGTGATGATAAAGTAGTGATTATTTATATGGAGTCTGGGTTGGTGATGATAAAGTAGTGATTATTTATATGGAGTCCGGTGGGTTGGTGATGATAAAGTAGTGATTATTTATATGGAGTCTGGTGGGTTGGTGATGATAAAGTAGTGATTATTTATATGGAGTGGTGGGTTGGTGATGATAAAGTAGTGATTATTTATATGGAGTCTGGTGGGTTGGTGATGATAAAGTAGTGATTATTTATATGGAGTCCGGTGGGTTGGTGATGATAAAGTAGTGATTATTTATATGGAGTCTGGTGGGTTGGTGATGATAAAGTAGTGATTATTTATATGGAGTCTGGTGGGTTGGTGATGATAAAGTAGTGATTATTTATATGGAGTCTGGTGGGTTGGTGATGATAAAGTAGTGATTATTTATATGGAGTCTGGTGGGTTGGTGATGATAAAGTAGTGATTATTTATATGGAGTCCGGTGGGTTGGTGATGATAAAGTAGTGATTATTTATATGGAGTCTGGTGGGTTGGTGATGATAAAGTAGTGATTATTTATATGGTCTGGTGGGTTGGTGATGATAAAGTAGTGATTATTTATATGGTCTGGTGGGTTGGTGATGATAAAGTAGTGATTATTTATATGGAGTCTGGTGGGTTGGTGATGATAAAGTAGTGATTATTTATATGGAGTCCGGTGGGTTGGTGATGATAAAGTAGTGATTATTTATATGGAGTCTGGTGGGTTGGTGATGATAAAGTAGTGATTATTTATATGGAGTCTGGTGGGTTGGTGATGATAAAGTAGTGATTATTTATATGGAGTCCGGTGGGTTGGTGATGATAAAGTAGTGATTATTTATATGGAGTCAGGTGGGTTGGTGATGATAAAGTAGTGATTATTTATATGGAGTCTGGTGGGTTGGTGATGATAAAGTAGTGATTATTTATATGGAGTCTGGTGGGTTGGTGATGATAAAGTAGTGATTATTTATATGGAGTCTGGTGGGTTGGTGATGATAAAGTAGTGATTATTTATATGGAGTCCGTGGGTTGGTGATGATAAAGTAGTGATTATTTATATGGAGTCTGGTGGGTTGGTGATGATAAAGTAGTGATTATTTATATGGAGTCCGGTGGGTTGGTGATGATAAAGTGATTATTTATATGGAGTCTGGTGGGTTGGTGATGATAAAGTAGTGATTATTTATATGGAGTCTGGTGGGTTGGTGATGATAAAGTAGTGATTATTTATATGGAGTCTGGTGGGTTGGTGATGATAAAGTAGTGATTATTTATATGGAGTCCGGTGGGTTGGTGATGATAAAGAAGTGATTATTTATATGGAGTCTGGTGGGTTGGTGATGATAAAGTAGTGATTATTTATATGGAGTCTGGTGGGTTGGTGATGATAAAGTAGTGATTATTTATATGGAGTCCGGTGGGTTGGTGATGATAAAGTAGTGATTATTTATATGGTCTGGTGGGTTGGTGATGATAAAGTAGTGATTATTTATATGGAGTCTGGTGGGTTGGTGATGATAAAGTAGTGATTATTTATATGGAGTCCGGTGGGTTGGTGATGATAAAGTAGTGATTATTTATATGGAGTCTGGTGGGTTGGTGATGATAAAGTGATTATTTATATGGTCTGGTGGGTTGGTGATGATAAAGTAGTGATTATTTATATGGAGTCTGGTGGGTTGGTGATGATAAAGTAGTGATTATTTATATGGAGTCCGGTGGGTTGGTGATGATAAAGTAGTGATTATTTATATGGAGTCCGGTGGGTTGGTGATGATAAAGTAGTGATTATTTATATGGAGTCTGGTGGGTTGGTGATGATAAAGTAGTGATTATTTATATGGAGTCCGGTGGGTTGGTGATGATAAAGTAGTGATTATTTATATGGAGTCTGGTGGGTTGGTGATGATAAAGTGATTATTTATATGGAGTCCGGTGGGTTGGTGATGATAAAGTAGTGATTATTTATATGGAGTCCGGTGGGTTGGTGATGATAAAGTAGTGATTATTTATATGGAGTCCGGTGGGTTGGTCATGATAAAGTAGTGATTATTTATATGGAGTCTGGTGGGTTGGTGATGATAAAGTAGTGATTATTTATATGGAGTCTGGTGGGTTGGTGATGATAAAGTAGTGATTATTTATATGGAGTCTGGTGGGTTGGTGATGATAAAGTAGTGATTATTTACATGGAGTCTGGTGCGTTTGCCACAGATCGATAAGTCCTCTTCCTCTCTGACCTCCAAATTCTTCTCTCCTCTTCAAATTCTTCTGCTGCAGTCTGACTCTTCATTAAAACACATATCATGATTATCACCCCCCACCCGCACGCGCAACAGTGTCCTGATTGGTCGATAAATACAGCTCGATAACTTCTGATGCAAATGATGCTAATGACAGCGAGGCAGAGCAGGGGATCGTGGGAAACTGGCCCACCCAGGTATCGATCAGAGAAAGTCTGTGTGTCTGTGTGTGTGTGTGTCTGTGTGTGTCCCTGTGTGTGTGTGTCTGTGTGTGTGTGTGTGAGTGTGTGTGTGTGTTTGTGTGTGTGTGTGAGTGTTTGTGTGTGTGAGTGTGTGTTTGTGTGTGCGTGAGTGTGTGTGTGTGTGTGTTTGTGTCACATTTCCAATCTTCCAGTCTTTAATATAATCTGCTTCATTGCTTTGTTTCATTTAAAGATGACTGAGTTGATCAAAAATCAATAGATCCCGACAGCCAATCAGAGAGCAGAGATGTCAAGGTGTGGGTGTGTGTGTCTGTGTGTGTGAGTGTGTGTGTCGTGTTACAGGAAGGACACTCCTCTGAATTATTGATTAACTTAATGGACAAACCTTCATTTTTTCTGCCGTCACGTTGAGTTCTGACTCTGAGAGGACGACAGCCGCGGTCACCAAGATGTCCCAGGAGGACGCCGCCACGGGGACGCCAAGGACACACACACACACACACACACACACACACACACACAGACACAGAGAGGGAGAGAGAAAGAGAGAGAGAGACAGAGAGAGCAAAAGAGAGAGAGACAGAGAGAGAGAGAGACAGAGAGAGAGAGACAGAGAGAGAGAGAGAGAGAGAGAGAGAGAGAGAGAGACAGCTGGTCTGGACTAAATATTTCCCCAAATTCAGACACAATCACCCGACATTTGACCAAATACCCGACATCAACAAGATGGAGATCCTGCTGGGAGAACAGCCAGAGAGCTGCAGTCTAGCAGCACAGTATGTCTTTACCTGT
>JABXJD010000454.1:217500-257500 GCA_013375575.1 Percina caprodes
ATATTTATAATATGTGTATACACATTATTTGCACGATACACATTGTACACATTATGCACATTATACACATTATATACATTATACACATTATACACATTATATACATTATACACATCATACACATACACATTGTACACATTATGTACATTATATACATTATACACATTATACACATTATATACATTATACACATCATACGCATTATACACGCTATATACATCATACAATTCAATTCAATTTTATTTATAGTATGAATTCATAACAAGAGTTATCTCAAGACACTTTACAGATAGAGTAGGTCTAGACCACACTCCATAATTTACAAGGACCCAACAGTTCTAGTAGTTTCCTCCAGAGCAAGCAACAGTGCGACAATGGCGAGGAAAAACTTCCTTTTAGGAAGAAACCTCGGACAGACCCAGACCCAGACCCAGGCTCTTGGTAGGCGGTGTCTGACGACCGGTTGGGGTTAGAATGAAGAGTGGCAATAACAGCCACAGAAAAGATAACAGTTTGTAGTAGTTCTTTGTAGTAGTTCATGGCATAGCAGGGAATTGTGCGGCATTACAAGGCACAGCAGGACGTAGCAGGATGAACACGGCATCACAGGACGTGTAGCGGGACCATGGCGACAGCTGCTACCATGATGATGGAGCCTCCCTGATCTGAGGGAACATGCTGGGGGGAAAAGAACATAAGGACTCCGGGGAATGACTCCCCAGAGCTAGGTTAGTAACAAGCATTTCTGGGACATGGATGCACACAAATGGAAAGATAGAAAGATAAAAAGATAGAGGAGAGAGGAGCTCAGTGTGTCAACGGAAGTCCCCCAGCAATCTAAAACTATTACAGCATAACTGGGAGAGCATGACTAACTAGGAGAGCATGACTAACTAGGAGAGACAGGGTAAAGAGAGCTGCCGGATCGGGCTAGAACTCTCCCCAACCGGATCGGGCTGTATATACACATTATACACATCATACACATTATAAACATTATACACATACACATTGTACACATCATATACATTAAATACATGATACATATGATACATATGATGCACATGTGCAGATATTTAAAGGGCTATAACAGACTTACGGCTAAACACAGCAGTTTTTAGAGATGTGTGTGTGTGTTACAATGTGTGTATTCAGTGTGTGTGTTGTGTGTGTATTTGACTATGTGTGTATTCAGAGTGTTTGTGTGCTTGTTGTGTGTGTGTGTGTGTGTGTGTGTGTTTGACTATGTGTGTATTCAGAGTGTGTGTGGATGTTTTGGTCATTATTAATAGGGGCTGTAACAGAGAGGCTGTAACGGGGGGCTGTAACGGGTGGGCTGTAACAGTGGGGGCTCTAACAGGGGGGGCTAAAATGGGGGGGCTGTAACAGGGGGGATGTAACAGTGGTGGGTTGTAACGGGGGGCTGTAAGAGGGGGGGCTGTATCCGGGGTGGGCTTTAACGGGGGGCTGTAACAGGGGGGGCCATAATGGGGGGCTGTAACAGGAGGGCTCTAACGGGGGGGCTAAAATGGGGGGGGCTGAAACAGGGGGACTATAACGGGGGGCTGTAACCGGGGGGGATGTAACAGTGGGGGGCTGTAACAGGGGGATGTAACAGTGGGGGGCCGTAACGGGGGGGCTGTAACGGGGGGGCTGTAACAGGGGGCTGTAACGGATGGGCTGTAACAGTGGGGGCTCTAACAGTGGGGGGCTATAACGGGGGCTGTAACAGTGGTAGGCTGTAACAGTGGGGGAATGTAACAGTGGTGGGTTGTAACGGGGGGCTGTAAGAGAGGGGGCTTTAACGGGGGGGCTAAAATGGGGGGGCTGAAACAGGGGGGCTGTAACCGGGGGGCTGTAACGGGGGGGATGTAACAGTGGGGGGCTGTAACGGGGGGCTGTAACGGGGGCTGTAACGGATGGGCTGTAACAGTGGTGGGCTTTAACAGTGGGGGGCTGTAACCGGGGGTTGTAACAGTGGGGGGCTGTAACCGGGGGCTTTAACAGTGGGGGGCTGTAACAGTGGTGGGCTTTAACAGTGGGGGGCTGTAACAGGGGGCTTTAACAGTGGTGGGCTGTAACGGGGGGCTTTAAAGGGGGGGCTGTAACGGGGGGAGGGCTGTAACGGGGGGGCTGTAACAGTGGTGGGCCGTAATGGGGGGCTGTAACAGGAGGGCTGTAACAGGGGGCTTTAACGGGGGTTGTAACAGTAGGGGCTGTAACAGTGGGGGGCTGTAACATGGGGGCTGAACTGGGGGGGGGGGGCTGTAACAGGGGGGGCTGTAACAGGGGGGGCTGTAACAGGGGGCTTTAACAGTGGTGGGCTGTAACGGGGGGCTTTAAGGGGGGGGCTGTAACGGGGAGGGCTGTAACGGGGGCTGTAACAGTGGAGGGCTGTAACAGTGGTGGGCCGTAATAGGGGGCTGTAACAGAAGGGCTGTAACAGGGGGCTTTAACGGGGGGGGGGCTGTAACAGTAGGGGCTGTAACAGTGGGGGGCTGTAACATGGGGGCTGAACTGGGGGGGGGGCTGTAACAGGGGGGGCTGTAACAATTGTGGGCCGTAATGGGGGGCTGTAACAGGAGGGCTGTAGTGGGGAGCTTTAACGGGGGGGGCTCTAACAGGGGGGCTGTAACAGTGGTGGGCCGTAATGGGGGGCTGTAACAGGAGGGCTGTAACGGGGGGGCTGTAACGGGGGGCTTTAACGGGGGGGGCTGTAACAGTGGGGGGCTGTAACGGGGGGGTGCTATAACGGAGGGGCTGTAACAGGGGCTGTAATGGAGCGGCTGTAACAGTGGGGGGCTGTAACAGGGGGGGCTGTAACAGTGGTGGGCTGTAACGGGGGGGCTGTAACAGGAGGGCTGTAACGGGGGGCTTTAATGGGGGGGCTGTAACAATGGGGGTCTGTAACAGGGGGGTCTGTAACAGTGGTGGGCTGTAACGGGGGGCTGTAATGGGGGGGCTGTAACGGGGGGCTGTAATGGGGGGCTGTAACAGGGGGGGCTGTAACAGTGGAGGGCTGTAACAGTGGTGGGCCGTAATAGGGGGCTGTAACAGGAGGGCTGTAACGGGGGGCTTTAATGGGGGGGGCTGTAACAGTGGGGGGCTGTAACAGTGGTGGGCTGTAACGGGGGGGCTGTAACGGGGAGCTGTAACAGTGGGGGGCTGTAACGGGGGTGCTATAACGGAGGGGCTGTAACGGGGGGGCTGTAACAGGGGAGGCGGTAACCGTGGGGGGCTGTAACAGTGGTGGGCCGTAATGGGGGGCGTAACAGCAGGGCTGTAACGGGGGGCTTTAATGGGGGGGGCTGTAACAGTGGGGGGCTGTAACAGTGGTGGGCTGTAACGGGGGGGCTGTAACGGGGGGCTTTAACGGGGGGTGTAAAAGGGGGGCTTTAACAGGGGGCTGTAACAGTGGGGGGCTGTAACAGTGGGGGGCTGTAACGGGGGTGCTATAACGGAGGGGCTGTAATGGGGGGGCTGTAACGGGGGCTGTAACAATGGGGGGCTGTAAGAGTGGTGGGCCGTAATGGGGGGCTGTAACAGGAGGGCTGTAACGGGGGGGAGGGCTGTAACAGTGGGGGGCGGTAACAGGGGGGGCTGTAACAGGGGGGGCTGTAACAGTGGTGGGCCGTAATGGGGGGCTGTAACAGGAGGGCTGTAATGGGGGGCTTTAACGGGGGCTGTAACAGTGGGAGGCTGTAACGGGGCTGTAAGCGGGCGGGCTGTAATGGGGGTGCTATAACGGGGAGTCTGTAACAGTGGTGGGCCATAACGGGGGGCTGTAACAGGGGGGGCTGTAACGGGGGGCCGTAATGGGGGGCTTTAACGGGGGGGCTGTAACGGGGGGCTTTACCGGGGCGGGCTTTAACAGTGGGGGGCTGTAACGGGGGGGGGCTGTAACAGTGGGGGGCTGTAACAGTGGGGGGCCGTAACGGGGGGGCTGTAACGGGGGGGGGGCTGTAACAGAGGGTGTTGTAACAGTGGGGGCTGTAACAGTGGGGGGGCTGTAATGGGGCCGTGAAATGGGGGAGTGTTACGGGGGGCTGTAACAGGGGGGACTGTAAGGGGGGGACACAAAGGGGGTACTCTGAAGAAACTATATTATAAGACATGTTTTCATTTATTTCTACTTTGTTAAGTCCATAATTCCACATGAGTTCATTCATAGTTCTGATGCTTCAGTGATAATCTACAATGGAAATAGTTATGAAGATAAAGGAAACTCATTGGAGGAGAAGGTGGAACTAACTTTTGGCCTTTTAAATTTATATATACACTGTATATGTATATATTATTATTATATTATATTATATTATTGGTGTTGGTTAACCCTAACTAAACGTCCTAACATAAACATGCGTAGTGCAGACACGTGCAGTAGGATGACATCACCGGTGCAGTAGGATGACATCACCTGTGCAGTAGGGTGACATCACCGGTGCAGTAGGATGACATCACCGGTGCAGTAGGATGACATCACCTGTGCAGTAGGGTGACATCACCGGTGCAGTAAGATGACATAACAGGTGCAGTAGGGTGACATCACCGGTGCAGTAGGGTGACATCACCGGTGCAGTAGGGTGACATCACAGGTGCAGTAGGGTGACATCACCGGTGAAGTAGGATGATATCACCGGTGCGCGGCTGTGGCTCAGCGGTAGAGCGGTTGCCTGCCAATTGGAAGATTGGTGGTTCAATCCCTGGCCCTGTAGTCCCATGTCGAAGTGTCCTTGGGCAAGACACTAAACCAGTTACCCCCAATGCTGTGCTTTGGAGTGCGAATGTGTGTGAATGTGTATCTGATGAGCAGGTGTGTAGATGTGTGTGTGTGTCTGATGAGCAGGTGTGTAAATGTGTGTGAGTGTGTATCTGATGTAGATATATGTGATGTAGATATGTGTGTAAGTGTGTATCTGATGTAGATATGTGTGTGAGTGTGTATCTGATGAGCAGCTTCGGCCACAGTGTATGAATGTGTGTGATGGTGAATGTTTCCTGCATGACGGAAAAGCGCTTTGAGTAGTTGTTAAGACTAGAAAATACAGCACATTTACATTTACATCACCGGTGCAGTAGGATGACATCACTGTTTCAGTAGGATGACATCACAGGTGCAGTAAGATGACATCACCGGTGCCGTAGGGTGACATCACCGTTTCAGTAGGATGACATCACCGGTGCAGCAGGATGACATCACCTGTCTGTCTCTGCAGGTATCGCTGACCGCTGCACGGCGGTGAAGTATCATTTCTCTCAGCCAATCAGATTGAGGAACATCCCGCTGAACCTGACGCGCACGATCCAGCAGGACGAGTGGCATCTGCTGCGTAAGAATATTATATTATTATGTTATTTTATATAATATTATATTATATTACAATATATCTCCATCTTCATCTGCTTATTCGGTATCGGGTCGCGGGGGTAGCAGCACCAGTAGGGGACCCCAAACTTCCCTTTCCTGAGCCACATCAACCAGCTCCGACTGGGGGATCCCGAGGCGTTCCCAGGCCAGGTTGGAGATATAATCTCTCCACCTAGTCCTGGGTCTTCCCCGAGGCCTCCTCCCAGCTGGACATACCTGAAACACTTCCCTAGGGAGGTGCCCAGGAGGCATCCTCACCAGATGCCCGAAACACCTCAACTGGCTCCTTTCAACGCAAAGGAGCAGCGGCTCTACTCCGAGCTCCTCTGGGATGACTGAGCTTCTCACCCGATCTCTAAGGGAGACGCCAGCCCCCCTCCTGAGGGAACCCAATTCGGCTGCTTGTACCCTGGATCTCGTTCTTTCGGTCATGACCCAGCCTTCATGACCATAGGTGAGGGTAGGAACGAAAATTGCCCAGTAGATCGAGAGCTTTGCCTTCTGGCTCAGCTCCCTTTTTGTCACAATGGTGCGATAAATGGAATGTAATACCGCACCAGCTGCTCCGATTCTCCGACCAATCTTCTGCTCCATCGTCCCCTCACTTGCAAACAAGACCCCAAGGTATTTAAACTCCTTCACTTGGGGTAAGGACTCACTCCCTACCTGAAGAAAGCACTCCATCGGTTTCCTGCTGAGAACCATGGCCTCAGATTTAGAGGTTTTGATCCTCATCCCAGCCGCTTCACACTCGGCTGCAAACCGATCCAGTGAGTGCTGAAGGGCACAGACCGATGACGCCATCAGGACCACATCATCTGCAAAAAGCAGCGATGAGATCCCGAGCCCACCGAACTGCAACCCCTTCCACGCCCCGACTACGCCTCGATATTCTGTCCATAAATATTACAAACAGGATTGGTGACAAAGCGCAGCCCTGGCGGAGACCAACCCTCACCTGGAACGAGTCCGATGTACTGCCGAGAACCCGGACACAGCTCTCGCTTTGGTCATACAGAGATTGGATGGCCCTGAGAAGGGACCCCCTCACCCCATACTCCCGCAGCACCTCCCACAATTTCTCCCGGAGGACCCGGTCATACGCCTTCTCCAGATCCACAAAACACATGTATACTGGTTGGGCATACTCCCAGGCCCCCTCCAAGATCCTTGCGAGAGTGAAGATCTGATCCATTGTTCCACGGCCAGGACGGAATCCGCATTGTTCCTCTTCAATCCGAGGTTCGACTATCGGCCGAACCCTCCTTTCCAGCACCTTGGAGTAGACTTTACCAGGGAGGCGGAGAAGTGTGATACCCCTGTAATTTGCACTCTGGTCCCCCTTTTTGAAGAGGGGAATCACCACCCCGGTCTGCCACTCCTTAGGCACCGTCCCAGACTTCCACGCAATGTTGAAGTGTTTATCCCGGAAAGACTCCTTCTTCAGTCGGACAGCTTCCCTGACCACCGGTGTGGTGGGTTACCGCCCCTTGAGGCACCTAAGACCCTCAGACCACAGCTCCCCGCCGCAGCTTCAGCAATGGACATTTTGAACATTGCCCACTCAGGTTCAATGCCCCCAGCCTCCACAGGGATGCCCGAAAAGCTCCGCCGGAGGTGTGAATTGAAAGTCCGTCGGACAGGGGCCTCCTCCAGACGTTCCCAATTTACCCGCAGTACGCGTTTGGGCTTACCAGGTCTGTCCAGAGTCCTCCCCCATCCCCTGACCCAACTCACCACCAGATGGTGATCAGTTGACAGCTCCGCCCCTCTCTTCACCCGAGTGTCCAAAACATACGGCCTCAGATCAGATGAAACGATTATAAAAACCTTTGGCCTAGGGTGCTCTGGTACCACGTACACTTATGAGCATCCCTATGTTCGAACATGGTGTTTTTTATGGACAATCCATGACTAGCACAGAAGTCCAACAACAGACAACCACTCTGGTTTAGATCAGGGAGGCCGTTCCTCCTAATCACACCTCTCCAAGTATCTCCATCATTACCCACGTGTGCGTTTAAGTCCCCCAGCAGAACTACTCCCCTACTGGAGCCCCATACAGGACTCCATTCAAGGTCTCCAAGAAGGCCGAATACTCCAAACTCCTGTTTGGTGCATATGCACAAACAACAGTCAGAGTTTTCCCCCCCCCATCACCCGCAGGCGTAGGGAGGCGACCCTCTTGTCCACCGGGGTAAACTCCAACGCAGCGGCGCTCAGCCGGGGACTTGTGAGTATCCCCACACCCGCCCGGTGCCTCACACCCTGGGCAACTCCGGAGTAGGACAGAGTCCAGGAGTGTGGTTCCAGAACCGAGACTGTGCGTAGAGGTAAGCCCCACCAGATCTAACTGGTAGTGCTCCACCTCCCTCACAAGTTCCGGCTCCTTCCCCCACAGCGAGGTGACATTCCACGTCCCCAGAGCCAGCCTCTGCCGTCTGGGTCTGGTCTGTCGAAGCCCCTGACCTTCGCTGCCACCCATGCGAAAGTGCACCCGACCCCAGCGGTTCCTCCCACAGGTGGTGAGCTCTTGGGATGGAGAGAGAGGAGCCACGTAGCTTCTTCGGGCTGTGCATTACCAGGCTCCGTGGCAAACCCGGCCACCAGGCGCTTGCTGACGAGCCTGCCGCCTGGGCCTGGCTCCAGACGGGGGCCCCGGGCTTCCTCCGGTCAAGGTCCCTCGATCTCTTCCTCGGTTTATCATAGGATTTTCAAACCATTCTTTGTCTGGCCCTTTACCTGAGACCACTTTGCCATGGGAGACCCTACCAGGAGCACAAAGCTCCAGACAACACAGCCCTCAGGTTCATAGGGACACACAAACCTCTCCACCACAATAAGATGATGGTTCCCGTAGAGGTATTACAGTATATATTTTATTTTATTTTATTATATTATATTATATTTTATTATATATTTATTATATATTATATTTGACGTCCGTCGGAGGACATGAGGAACATTTTAATATCTCTATTAAAGTTATTATGTTTATATCATAATTTATTAGACAGACTGCAGAGTCCTCCTCGCTGATGTCACCGGTTGCCATGGAAACACGCCATGACAGTTATGTAACAGTGTGGAGGGACAGCAGGATGTGGTTACCACGGCAACACTCACTCTGTTTCCTCATTTACTGTGTGTGTATCTGTGTGTGTGTCTGTGTGCGTGTGTGTGCGTGTGTGTGTGTGTGTGTGTGCGTGTCTGTGTATGTGTGTGTATATCTATATATCTGTGTGTGTGTGTGCATATCTGTATATCTGTGTGTGTGTGTATCTGTATGTGTGTGTGTGTATCTGTATATCTGTGTGTGTGTGTGTGTGTGTGTGTATCTGTATATCTGTATGTGTGTGTTTGTGTGTATCTGTATATCTGTGTGTGTGTGTGTGTGTGTGTGTGTATCTGTATACCTGTATGTGTGTGTGTTTGTGTATCTGTATATCTGTGTGTGTGTGTGTATCTGTATATCTGTGTGTGTGTCTGTGTGTGTGTATCTGTATATCTGTGTGTGTGTGTGTGTGTGTGTGTGTGTATCTGTATATCTGTGTGTGTGTCTGTATGTGTGTGTGTGAGTGTGTGTGTGTGAGTGTGTGTGTATCTGTATGTGTGTGTGTTTGTGTGTGTATCTGTATATCTGTGTGTGTGTGTGTATATCTGTGTGTTTGTGTGTGTCTGTGTGTTTGTGTATGTCTGTGTGTTTGTGTGTGTATCTGTATATCTGTGTGTGTGTGTGTGTGTGTGTGTGTGTGTATCTGTATATCTGTGTGTGTGTGTGTGTGTGTATCTGTATATCTGTGTGTGTGTGTGTGTGTGTGTTGTATCTGTATATATATGTGTGTGTATATCTGTGTTTGTGTGTGTGTATCTGTATATCTGTGTGTGTGTGTATTTATCTGTATTTCTGTGTGTGCGTGTGTGTGTATGTGTGTGTCTGTATATCTGTGTGTTTGTGTATATCTGTATATCTGTGCATCTGTGTGTGTGTGTGTGTGCGTGCGTATCTGTATATCTGTGTGTATCTGTATGTGTGTGTGTGCATCTGTATGTGTGTGTGTGTGTGTATCTGTATATCTGTGTATGTGTGTGTGTGTATCTGTATATCTGTATGTGTGTGTGTTTGTGTGTATCTGTATATCTGTGTGTGTGTGTGTGTGTGTGTGTGTGTGTGTGTGTGTGTGCGTGTATCTGTATACCTGTATGTGTGTGTTTGTGTGTGTGTATCTGTATATCTGTGTGTGTGTGTGTGTGTGTGTGTGTGTGGATCTGTATATCTGTGTGTGTGCGTGTGTATCTGTGTGTTTGTATCTGTATATCTTTGTGTGTGTGTGTGTATCTGTGTGTGTGTGTATCTGTATATCTGTGTGTGTGTATCTGTATGTCTGTGTGTGTGTGTGTGTGTGTATCATTATATCTGTGTGTGTGTCTGTGTGTGTGTGTCTGTATGTGTGTGTGTGTGACTGTGTATGTGTGTCTGTGTGTGAGTGTGTGTGTATCTGCATGTGTGTGTGTTTGTGTGTGTGTATCTGTATGTGTGTGTGTGTGTGTATATCTGTGTGTGTGTGTGTGTGTGTCTGTGTGTGTGTGTACCTGTGTGTTTGTGTGTGTCTGTGTGTTTGTGTGTGTATCTGTATATCTGTGTGTGTGTGTATATCTGTGTGTGTGTGTGTCTGTGTGTGTGTGTATCTGTGTGTGTGTGTGTGTCTGTGTGTCTGTGTATCTCTTGTGTGTGTATGTGTGTGTCTGTGTGTGTGTGTGTGTGTATCTGTGTGTTTCTGTGTGTGTGTATCTGTATACCTGTGTATGTGTTTGTGTGTGTATATCTGTGTGTGTGTGTGTGTGTGTGTGTGTGTGCGTGTGTGTATCTGTATATCTGTGTGTGTGTATGTGTGTCTGTGTGTGTGTGTATCTGTGTGTGTGTATCTGTATACCTGTGTATGTGTTTGTGTGTGTATATCTGTGTGTGTGTATCTGTATATCTGTGTGTGTGTATGTGTGTATCTGTATATCTGTGTGAGTGTGTGTGTGTGTGTGTGTATCTGTATATCTGTGTGTGTGTATGTGTGTATCTGTATATCTGTGTGAGTGTGTGTGTATCTGTATATCTGTGTGTGTGTATGTGTGTATCTGTATATCTGTGTGAGTGTGTGTGTGTGTGTATATTTGTGTGTGTGTGTGTGTGTGTGTGTGTGTGTGAGTGTGTGTGTATATCTGTGTGTGTGTGTGTGTGTGTGTGTGTGTGTGTGTGTGTGTGTGTGTGTGTGTGTGTAGACCTGCGGCGGATCACAGCAGGGTTCCTGGGCATGGCGGCGTCCGTCCTGCTCTGCAGCAGCATCGTTGCGTTCGTTGGCTTCTTCTGGGAGGAGAGACTGACGCAGCACGTCTCCGGGCTGCTCGCCCTCATGGCAGGTAACAGCCAATCACAGGCCCCCAAGGCAGGTAACAGTCAATCACAGGCCCTCATGGAAGGTAACAGCCAATCAGAGGCCCTTCCTGTTTCTATATGTTGTATAAGAGACTACTTCCTGCTTCTATATGTTGTATAAGAGACTACTTCCTGCTTCCTGCTTCTATATGTTGTATAAGAGACTACTTCCTGCTTCCTGTTTCTATATGTTGTTTAAGAGACTACTTCCTGCTTCCTGTTTCTATATGTTGTTTAAGAGACTACTTCCTGCTTCCTCTTTCTATATGTTGTATAAGAGACTACTTCCCGCTTCCTGTTTCTATATGTTGTATAAGAGACTACGTCCTGCTTCCTCTTTCTATATGTTGTATAAGAGACTACTTCCTGCTTCCTGTTTCTATATGTTGTATAAGAGACTACTTCCTGCTTCCTGTTTCTATATGTTGTTTAAGAGACTACTTCCTGCTTCCTGTTTCCTTCAGGGATCTTCTGCACCATCTCCCTGTGTACGTACGCGGCCAGCGTGAGCTACGACCTCTCCAGGAACCCGCCCTTCATCTATGGGCTGCCGGCGGACGTGGACCATGGATACGGCTGGTCCATCTGCTGCGCCTGGGCCAGCCTGGGCGTCACCGTGGCAACCGGCTGCCTCGGGACCACCTTCCCCTTCCTCAGCCGGGCCGGAGCCCTGCGCTCCAAGACCGCCCGCGAGTCCTCCGTCTGAGGAGCCCCGGGGAGTCTGCCGGACCGCGATGCTTCTGGGTCACGGGACGCCGCGGTCTGGACGGGTCTACATGGTCCTGGTCCTGGTCCTGGCAGGAACTCAACATGTTTCTAAAGTGTCTCAATGAATCTGAAGCAAAGTGTTAGTAAGACCCTGCTGGGTGATTATGGTATGTGCTTTAATGTAACACACACACACACACACACACACACACAGACACACACACACACAAACACAGACATACAGACACACAGACATACAGACACACACACACACACACACAAAGACACACACACACACAGAGACACAGACACACACACACACACACACAGACACACACACACACACACACACACAGACATACAGACACACACACACGCACACACACGCACACACACACAGACATACAGACACACACACACACACACACACAAAGACATACAGACACACACACACACACACACACACAAACAGACACAGACCCACACACACACACACACACAGACCCACACACACACACACACACACACACGCTGCAGTCTGAGACCAAGTCTCTCGTTACTGTACTCAAGTAGATTTTTCAGATATTTTTACTTTACTATTTATTTTGTGGAGACTTTTTACTTCTATTCATTTTACAAAATTGGCTCGTTACTTTAGTTAATAATTATTATATTATAATAATTTCACTGGAGTTACTGTTATTGTTATTCGCATCATCAACACCAAATTCAATCTAATTGGATTGGACACAGTACCGTACGTTGCACTTGATGCACCAATGAGACGACTCAGATTCAGCGGCGCTAACGTTAGCACATAGCAGCATAGCCGGAGACATGATTGAAAATGAAGGAAACAGACAAGCAGCGAGACATTCCCATCATCCTCGGCTGATCTGAGACAGATGTAGGCATCAAAGAGGACTTCTGGCCAACGTGCTGGCGAACTTCTTCATTCATGTCTGTTTAGTCATTCATATTTTATCCTTTATTTTATCTCCAGAAGCCAGATCTGAGCACACGTACGTGTGGACTACTTTAAATGTTCAGGGGAAGATTCATATCTCACTCAGTCAGACTCTTAATAACCCGGAGTCCCCGTCACTGTCTCAATCATCTTATATAGGGTACGTTTAGGCCTGTTGGCAGACATCCATTTAGTCAACAGCATATAAAGACATGTCCTCCATGTCCACTGTAGTCAACAGCATATAAAGATCATGTCCTCCATGTCCACTGTAGTCAACAGCATACAAAGACATGTCCTCAATGTCCACTGTAGTCAACAGCATATAAAGAGCATGTCCTCCATGTCCACTGTAGCCAACAGCATATAAAGAGCATGTCCTCCATGTCCACTGTAGTCAACAGCATATAAAGACATGTCCTCCATGTCCATTGTAGCCAACAGCATATAAAGAGCATGTCCTCCATGTCCACTGGAGCCAACAGCATATAAAGAGCATGTCCTCCATGTCCACTGTAGCCAACGGCATATAAAGACATGTCCTCCATGTCCACTGTAGTCAACAGCATATAAAGAGCATGTCCTCCATGTCCACTGTAGCCAACAGCATATAAAGAGCATGTCCTCCATGTCCACTGGAGCCAACAGCATATAAAGAGCATGTCCTCCATGTCCACTGGAGCCAACAGCATATAAAGAGTCCGGGGGTGAAGACACCAAGCGCTGGCCGCCCCCCCACAGAGAAAGGGTGAGTGCACACGGACTCCCCGCAGACAGATAACGAGCCAATCACACACACCAGCCCCCGCCCCCCACCGCCGCCAGGTTGCCCCTAGCAACACACCATCATCAGACTTCAGGCGAGTCCAGCTTAACCTAGTCCTGGTCCCTGGTCTACAGGAAGTGGTCTGGGTTCTGTAAAGACATGTCAACTGTAGCCAACAGCATATAAGAACATGTCCTCCATGTCCACTGTAGCCAACGGCATATAAAGACATGTCCTCCATGTCCACTGTAGTCAACAGCATATAAAGACATGTCCTCCATGTCCACTGTAGTCAACAGCATATAAAGACATGTCCTCCATGTCCACTGTAGTTAACAGCATATAAAGACATGTCCTCCATGTCCACTGTAGCCAACAGCATATAAACAGCGTGTGATCCATGTCCACTGTACTTTCTCAGCGTCTCTTTAGTAACGTGTGTTCCATGTCCAGGTAGCTTTGTCATTCATGAGGCTAGCTTTACTTTTATACCTTAAGTACATTTCCAATTCTGTGTTTTGTTACTTTTACTTGAGTAAATAAGTTAAATCAGTATTTCTACTTTTACCAGAGTATTTTAATACAAGTATCTGCACTTCTACTTGAGTACAGGACGTGAGTACCTATAACATCTCTGACACTCAAACATCACACATTTCTCACTGATTATTTCTGTTTAATGTTCAGTTTCAGATAATAACCGTGTATAATAACAGGAAGTGGTGGTCTGAACATGTAACAGAACAATATCATGAATTAATTAACCTGAAGATCCAAATATCAGCAGCGAGATCACGTAGTCCGTCCCAAAGATCTTAGCATCGGATCCAAAAAGTCACCCAACAGTCACAGCTTCTCTCTGTAAACGGGGTCACTGTGTTGCTATGGTTTCCAGGCTGGGTCAGCTGCCGTGCTGTGCCGCACCGCACCGCACTGTGCCGGCATCCTGAACATCTTGACATGCTGCTGGCCCAGTTTGAGAAGGATGCTTTAAATCCTCTTGGAGATGTTTCAAAGGGTCCCATACCTGTACAGGATGTGTTATCACATGACCTATGACATCATTGAGCTATCAAAAATTACTTCACAATTAAAGGTGACATCAGTGGGAGGATTATTCCAACCAAAAATTAGAGAAATACAATAAGCTCCCTGGGAGAAGTTTGCTGCAGATGTTTGGATCCCAAAGACACACAGATGTAAATATAAAGACGTGTCTTTACATATGAAGTTGCTGCAGCAGTGTTACCGTACGTACCAGTTGTTGTTGAAATGCATTCAGCCATTGGCCTGCAAGCTGAGCCACTGACTCTGACCCAAAACCCCTACAGGTTAAAAACCTGAGGAAACAAACGTCCCGTCTGGATGAAATGTGGAAGATGTACGACATCCAAGAGTCCCTTTATCCTCAAACTGAGATGTGTCTCTGCTGCCTTGTCTTCTCTCTCACTGACAGGAAATGCAGGTCACAAGGTGTATTATAAACTGCCTGAATGCTGCTCTTTGGTCCTTTATTATTTATTAAAGTTAGGAGTTAACATTGAGTCGTCTTCAGTCTTTGATCCTGCAGCCGGCTCCATGCCTCGTCTGCACCCTCTGATACCCCGGGATTTCTTTCTGATACCCGTCTCTGATACGGAACAGCTGATTCACCAGACCCAAACACAATCTGTGGATTTCTTTTACACTTTTTAGCTGTGAACCAGGATGAAATCTGTAGAATATAGCATTGACTGTTTTCTGATTTGGGTGGAGATGTGTTAACATTATGAGCTTAATGCATATTGACATTGGAGTTTATCAGGTATTTCTGATCAGATGTTAGCATCTGTCCCCTCAACCCGTTCTCACTCCCAACTCGTCAAATACTGACGCGTAGTCAGTGTCTCTCAGTGTCACATAGCGTCTCCTTTAGCGTCTGTACGGGACACACCGGGCAAGGCAGCAGTTCCACCGAGTCCCTGGAAGATGATGTAGTCTGTAGAAAGACAACAGTAGAGAGACAACGGTAGAGAGACAACGGTAGAGAGACAACAGTAGAGAGTAGTATGTAGAGACAACAGTAGAGAGACAACAGTAGAGAGTAGTATGTAGAGACAACAGTAGGGAGACAACAGTAGAGAGTAGTATGTAGAGAAACAACAGTAGGGAGACAACAGTAGAGAGACAACGGTAGAGAGACAACAGTAGAGAGTAGTATGTAGAGAGACAACAGTAGGGAGACAACAGTAGAGAGACAACGGTATAGAGACAACAATAGAGAGACAACAGGAGAGAGTAATATGTAGAGACAACAGTAGAGAGACAACGGTAGAGAGACAACAGTAGAGAGTAGTATGTAGAGAGACAACAGTAGGGAGACAACAACAGAGAGTAGTGTGTAGAGACAGTAGAGTAGCATGAAAGATTGTTGGTTGGGGGGGAGGGGTGTCAAGCAAAACAGGACTACCCCCCAGGAGACGGGGGTTCATGTCCCGTTCTTGTGCCACATGTCAGTTAAACGTCCGTCCCAACCCAGTGTGTCCAAATAAGATGCTAAAGGACACTTCCTGTGTCAGCAAACGCCAAAGGCACCTGACCAAGCGTGGCTGTTGACATGCTGGGAGTGAGAATGTGTTGATACCCCATCATGCCCCTGTCATACCCTCTGAAACCCCATCATACCCCTCTCAAACCCATCATACCCTCTGAAACCCCATCATACCCCTCTCAAACCCATCATACCCTCTGAAACCCCATCATACCCATCTCAAACCCATCATACCCTCTGAAACCCCATCATACCCATCTCAAACCCATCATACCCTCTGAAACCCCATCATACTCCATCATACCCCTCTGATACCCTATCATACCCCTCTCAGGGTACCTGCGGGTCTAAAAAGTATTTAAAAAGTTTTAAGTTTAATATTGTAACAATAAGACCTTGAAAGTGTTACATTACAGAACAAAGGTCAATAAATAAATGCTGTGACATATATACGTCTGTGTATTAATTTAGTATTTTCAGTTTCTCAGCAAAAAAGCTCTTAATGTGACAAATAGTTTGTTGATTTTGTTGTATTATTTTATGGTGTATGTATAGTATAAATACATATCTAACATTAACTGTCAGTATAACCAAAAGAATTCACAATCAAGTGTTACCAACACAGACAAAATAACATTTCAAAGTACTAATACTTCCATTCAAACATTCACTTTCATCAATATTTTCCATAAAGTTATTTACAGCTGAAGTGCATTCACATCCATGTTGTTTATATCTGTGGGATGAATGTAGTATGGAGCGAAATTACGGTCCCATAATGCAATTCAAAATGTAAATAAAGAGAAACACACCTTTCAATCGAGTGCTGTGGATAATGTGTTAGAACTAATACGCGAAAACGTCAGAGAATTTTTGTTCGTCCTTTCCAACACTGTCTTTGCTTTATTGCCACGTTTTCTAGCTTTTTGTCTACTTTCTGCTTTTTTCCTGCTTTATGTATTTTTTTTTATCGCTTGTTCCAAGGTTTTTGTCATACCTCTCCTAAGAGACAACAGTAGAGAGACAACAGTAGAGAGTAGTATGTAGAAAGACAACAGTAGAGAGTAGTGTGTAGAGAGACAACAGTAGAGAGTAGTATGTAGAGAGACAACAGTAAAGAGTAGTATGTAGAAAGACAACAGTAGAGAGTAGTGTGTAGAGAGACAACAGTAGAGAGTAGTATGTAGAGAGACAACAGTAGAGAAACAATAGTAGAGAGTAGTATGTAGAAAGACAACAGTAGAGAGTAGTATGTAGAGACAACAGTAGTGAGACAACAGTAGAGAGTAGTATGTAGAGAGACAACGGTAGAGAAACAATAGTAGAGAGTAGTATGTAGAAAGACAACAGTAGAGAGTAGTATGTAGAGACAACAGTAGTGAGACAACAGTAGAGACTAGTATGTAGAGAGACAACAGTAGAGACTAGTATGTAGAGAGACAACAGTAGAGAGTAGTATGTAGAGAGACAACAGTAGAGAAACAATAGTAGAGAGTAGTATGTAGAAAGACAACAGTAGAGAGTAGTATGTAGAGACAACAGTAGTGAGACAACAGTAGAGAGTAGTATGTAGAGAGACAACGGTAGAGAGACAACAGTAGGGAGACAACATTAGAGAGTAGTATGTAGAAACAACATCAGAGAGACAACAGTAGAGAGTAGTATATAGAGAGACAACAGTAGAGAGACAACAGTAGAGAGGAGTAATTAGAGACAACAGTACAGACACAACAGTAGAGAGTAGTATGTAGAGAGACAACAGTAGAGAGAACACAGTAGAGAGTTGTATGTAGAGAGACAACAGTAAAGAGACAACAGTAGAGAGTAGTGTGTAGAGACAACATTAGAGAGACAACAGTAGAGAGACAACAGTAGAGAGTAGTGTGTAGAGACAACATTAGAGAGACAACAGTAGAGAGTAGTATGTAGAGAGACAACAGTAGAGAGTAGTATGTAGAGAGACAACAGTAGAGAGTAGTATGTAGAGAGACAACAGTAGAGAGACAACAGTGGAGAGTAGTATGTAGAGACAACAGTAGAGAGTAGTATGTAGAAAGACAACAGTAGAGAGTAGTATGTAGAGACAACAGTAGAGAGACAACAGTAGAGAGTAGTATGTAGAAAGACAACAGTAGAGAGTAGTATGTAGAGACAACAGTAGAGAGACAACAGTAGAGAGTAATATGTAGAAAGACAACAGTAGAGAGTAGTATGTAGAGAGACAACAGTAGAGAGTAGTATGTAGAGACAACAGTAGAGAGTAGTATGTAGAGAGACAACAGTAGAGAGTAGTATGTAGAGACAACAGTAGAGAGTAGTATGTAGAGTATTAAGGGAAGCTCTGTTCACCAAACTACAGGTCTACCGTAGTAGCTAGCGCTAGCTTGTAGCTAGCTAGTAGCACAACAACGATTGTCTAGCTAAATAAATCCATTGTTTATTATTATTTAGAAAAGCATGTAAATGATCAGCAACAAGGAAAACAATGTCTAACGTCAGTGAATATTTCCTGACCAGTTCATTAGCTCCTCATGGACACCAAAAACTAGCTATACTCATGTACTAAGAGACACGAGAGAGAAGCTCATGGACGAGCATGTTACTACCGGATGCTACGACAACACAAACTGTTGCCAGGACGCATGCCCATCATGACGTCATGAGCCGTCAACGCCGAAGATCCGAGTTCCGTGTTCGCTTTATGCGCTTTTGAACTTTCTCATTGGACGGTACCAGAGCCCCCCGCTCTCCTCTCTAAGTGCAGCTCCTATGGCGCCATTTTAATGCTAGTAAGCCATCACCGCTGTTAGCATCCCATTGACTCCCATTTACTTTGATGCTAATAAGCCATCAGCGCCGTTAGAATTCCATTGACTCCCATTAATTTTGGCTCCACTTTGACAGTGAATAACTTTCCATCTGAAGCGTTTAAAGACTCTATTGGTCCGTTGTTTATTTCTAAAGAAACACGACAATGTATAAAAGGCTCCGTTACTTTATAGCTCACGTTATGGCTCCGTAGCAGACGTTTCTATAAAATAGGCTAACGGTTGCGTCATAACCACAAGACTTACCGTCACATAGTAGAGGAATTACCGTATAGAACTGGATATGCTAATGTTAACTAGCATGTTAGTTAACAGTAATTAGCCTGTGCCTATGCTAATGTTAACCACTATGTTAGTTAGCAGTAGCCTGTGCCTATGCTAATGTTAACTAGCATGTTAGTTAGCAGGAATTAGCCTGTGCCTATGCTAATGTTAACTAGCATGTTAGTTAGCAGTAGTTAGCCAGTTCCTCTGCTAATGTTAACTAGTGTAAGATGAGGTTTATTTTTGTGAGTATTTGGTTAGCGGATGACCGGTTGTGGAGTTGCTGAAATATGTTATATTTCCATCATCGTAGTCTGTTCTGTGGCTTGATTTAAAAGGGGAACTATTTGGCGTGTGTGGGGCCTACCCTGCCTGTGGTTTGGTTGGCAAGTTGGCGGAGGAATGTGATATGTATTGTGCCGCTAAAGGTGAAATTCTTGGACCGGCGCAAGACGGACTAAAGCGAAAGCATTTGCCAAGAATGTTTTCATTAATCAAGTCTTGAGTTGTACTACACTGAGGAGTGATTAAAGGAATGGACTAAGTGTCAGTCGAAGCAGTCTCCATGCTCTTATTCAATCCACGCTCCGAAAGTAGGCCTACTTGTCTGTCATCACGACGAGTTAACAGTTAACGCAAACATTTACTAGCGTTACACTAGCATGTTAGTTAGCAGCAATTAGCCTGTGTCTATGCTAATGTTAACTAGCATGTTAGTTAGCAGTAATTAGCCTGTGCCTATGCTAATGTTAACCACTATGTTAGTTAGCAGTAGCCTGTGCCTATGCTAATGTTAACTAGCATGTTAGTTAGCAGGAATTAGCCTGTGCCTATGCTAATGTTAACTAGCATGTTAGTTAGCAGTAGTTAGCCTGTTCCTCTGCTAATGTTAACTAGCATGTTAGTTAGCAGTAATTAGCCTGTGTCTATGCTAATGTTAACTAGCATGTTAGGTAGCAGTAATTAGCCTGTGCAATGGGATCTGCTGGTCCATTTCTTTAACTGTCTATGGAATGTATCCAGTTCTCTCATGTATTAACATCCATGGGAGATTTTAATTTTTTAAATTTATTTAAGTCTTTACTATGCAACATTTAAAGACGGGCAGTTAGAACAGAAAAATGAAACCCTTAACCTTATGTACCATGTACGTCAGTGCCCACTGCGCATGCGCTCCACAGTACCGTACCGCACATTGGAGTCACAACAACAGACAGCCGTCTACTGTGACCGGCCGGGGATACTGTCCAAGAGAATCCGCCGTCAGAGGGCCGGGGATACTGTCCGAGAGAGTCCGCTGTCAGGGGGCCGGGGCTGGGGATACTGTCCGAGAGAGTCCGCTGTCAGGGGGCCGGGGCTGGGGATACTGTCCGAGAGAGTCCGCTGTCAGGGGGCTGGGGCTGGGGATACTGTCCGAGAGAGTCCGCTGTCAGGGGGCCGGGGCCGGGGATACTGTCCGAGAAAGTCCGCTGTGACGAGGCCAGGGCCGGGGATACTGTATGAGAGAGTCCGCTGTAAGGAGGCCAGCGTCGGGAATACTGTCTGAGAAAGTCCGGGGGACAGAGCCGGAGCAGCGGACACACAGCGGGAGAGGAGCCGCCCAGTGTTCTGTTAGCTGCAGAGCGTAGTGAGCAGAACAGCCCGCTGATTCTAATCGAAATCCCGGGTATCATTCCCGCTGATTTACACGGATAACACGGGTAAGCCTCACGGTGTGAGGCAGTGCAGGTGTCACACCCCGGGACTCACCTGTCGGCGGCTGATGGATCATCTGCAGGCTGCGGACCGCTGAAAACATTAGCCACACAGGCTACATGTTAACAGGCTAACGCATCAACCGGCTAGCTCAGCAGCGTTACCGGTTTGGCCGGTAATGTTGGTGTGGACCGGTGGACTATCACCATGCTATCATCCCGGGGAACGGTCCGACATCCAACCGTCGGCTGCTAGCCGCGGAGCTAACATTCAGCTGCTAGCCGTGGAGCTAGCCGCTAGCCGCGGAGCTAAACATCAGCTGCTGGCCGCGGAGCTAAACATCAGCTGCTGGCCGCGGAGCTAACCGTCAACTGCTAGCTTAGGAACTAACCGTCAGCCGCTAGCCGCGGAGCTAACCGTCAGCTGCTAGCCGCTGAGCTAACCGTGAGCTGCTAGCCGCGGAGCTAACCTTCAGCGGTGCCACATCTGGCCGCAGCAGATCTCCGTGTAGCGGTCGAGGATGGTCGCAGTGACGCCAACCGCTGTTCTGGAAGAGCGGCCTGTCCCCGCTGGATGTTCCCACAGCTTCTCCCTCCCTACCGGACTCTCAGCCTTCATGTAAAGCGGTGAACTGTGGGTATCGGTCCCGCAGCAGCAGCCATGCAGGCGGCCCAGCTGCAGTACGACTTCTTCAGCGAGGAGAACGGCCCGAAGTGGAGAGGCCTGCTGGTGTCCTCACTGGAGAAGGTACACACACACACACACACACACACACACACACACACACACACACACACACACACACACACACACACACACACACACACACACACACACACACACACAGAGACACACACACAGAGACACACAGAGACACACACACAGAGACAGAGACAGAGACACACACACAGAGACACACATATACACAAGTATACATTATTGTTGTTGTTGTTATTATTACATATACAAACATTATCACACATATACACACATGTGTCTGTCTGTCTGTCTGTCTGTCTGTCTGTCTGTCTGTCTCTCAGGTGCTGAACCAGGTGCACCCTAACCTGGTTTCCCAGCAGGAGGCGCTGCAGTACATCGAGGAGCTGATCCTGCTGCTGCTCAGCATGCTGTGTCAGGCTCAGCCTCGCACTGTGCAGGACGTGGAGGTAACACACACACAGAGACAAACATACACACACACAGAGACACATACACACAGACACATACATACAGAGACAAACATACACACACACACAAAGACACATACACACAGACACACACACACACAGAGACAAACATACACACACACAGAGACACATACACACAGACACATACATACAGAGACAAACATACACACACACACACACAAAGACACATACACACACACACAAAGACACATACACACACACAAAGACACACACACACTGAAACAAATATACACACACATATACACACACACAGAGACAGACAGACAGACAGACAGACTTACACACAGAGAGACACACAGACAGACTTACACACACAGACACACACACACAGATACCGACACACACAGACACACACAAACAGACATTAATATATTCATAATAATAATAATGTATACTTTATTAATCCCACAAGAGGAAATTTCAATTTACACTCTGTTGTCATTACACACTTTTACACACTTTTTTAACCCCAGATTTGAACTCAGTTTCCCAGGGTGCAATGTGCAGACTGTAGTCTTTCTGCTGGTGAGGGAGATGTGTTAACTAGAAATGAGCTTCTGTTACTACAAGTAAAACATGTGATCAGTAGACAAATGTTATTTGTTTGAATGAAGTTGTTTTAAACGCAGACAGTAGAGTCTCTGCCTGATGACATCACAGTGACGCTGCAGTGTGATTGGTCTGCTTCTTGTTCCCAGCTGATGGAGCTGCAGTGAGATGACGAGGTGATAAAACACCGCCCACTGCAGCGCGTGTTTTACCTTCTAACCCCCCTGACCTCTGACCCCTCACTGCTCCTTCTGCTCTGTCTGTCTGTCTGTCTGTCTGTCTGTCTGTCTGTCTGTGTGTGTGTGTGTGTGTGTGTGTGTGTGTGTGTGTGTGTGTGTGTGTGTGTGTGTGTGTGTGTGTGTGTGTGTGTGTGTGTGTGTCTGTTCGGAGACATGTCGAGCTTCCACCAAACGACTTCCTGGTGACTCGTCTGTCTCAGACTGACGTCCAATCAGAGTCCTGCTGGAGTCTCAGTGTGTGTGAGGTCATAAATAGTCTCACTAGCTCTGTTTCCATCCACATGTTTTATCTGAGTTAAGTGATATTAATGAAAAACGCTTTATGGAAACAGTCAAATTTGATAAATATCGCCTCAAAGAAAATCCGTTGGTCTCATCTGATTTTATCTTGATGATTTTCTTCTTCTGTGGTAAACACTGATGAAACCTTATCTGCTGAATAAATAATGAGTTGATTAAGCTTTAGGTCATTTTATGGTTGCAACCCGCCACAAAACGCAGAAGAAGAAGAAGTTGTAGTTAATGTCCCCCAGTATTTCCTCTGTCTCACACATGGGGCGGGGGGGGCAAGAAAGACAGATGGACGTGGACGGACGAGGAGACGAGACTTTCTGGATTTAATTGATCAGGAACTCGTGAAGGAAATGGCCGACAAAGGTTAGGACAAGCCGTGGGACGTCCTGCGGAGACAATGGAAGACGCTCAGGCAGAGAGACATGTTTCAAAAAAGAGTCTTGCAGCGGTGCCGGGGGCAATAACAGACAAGTTGCATCTGCATTGTCATAGCGATGTGTTGATAGCGTTCTTTTCTTATTATAGCTCAGCTATAATATAATATAATAATATATTATCAGCTGGAACATGACCTCTATGTAGCCTGTCCCATATTGATCATGTGATGTTGTCCCATAGTGATCATGTGACGGTAGACGTCTGTTGTGTGATTCAGTGTAAATGAATGGAAACACCTTAAATGTCTCCAACCAATCCGATACCCCAGTCTGTCCCTAAAACAGCGTGTGATGTCATCACCACAGGTTCTTATTGGCTGTAAAGCCGTTGGATGGAAAAACACTTTCACCGGATTTATTCTCAGGAGGTTTTACCAACTTCAGATAATTAGATGTACACGTGGACGGATGCTACAGTGTGGTGTGAGGACATAAATAGTCTCAGTGTGAGGTCATCAGTCTTCGTCCCAGCTATCTGATGCTGAGCTCCACAGGCAGCTCTGTACCGTGATCTATCACTGTTTGCTACGTTTTTACTCCCATCACACTTAGAAAGCTGTTTACTTCCAATATTTCACTAAGGTCTATATAAAGAGACTTCAGATACAGTATTAGGGGACCACTAAGGTCTATATAAAGAGACTTCAGATACAGTATTAGGGACCACTAAGGTCTATATAAAGAGACTTCAGATACAGTATTAGGGGACCACTAAGGTCTATATAAAGAGACTTCAGATACAGTATTAGGGACCACTAAGGTCTATATAAAGAGACTTCAGATACAGTATTAGGGGACCACTAAGGTCTATATAAAGAGACTTCAGATACAGTATTAGGGACCACTAAGGTCTATATAAAGAGACTTCAGATACAGTATTAGGGACCACTAAGGTCTATATAAAGAGACTTCAGATACAGTATTAGGGGACCACTAAGGTCTATATAAAGAGACTTCAGATACAGTATTAGGGGACCACTAAGGTCTATATAAAGAGACTTCAGATACAGTATTAGGGACCACTAAGGTCTATATAAAGAGACTTCAGATACAGTATTAGGGGACCACTAAGGTCTATATAAAGAGACTTCAGATACAGTATTAGGGACCACTAAGGTCTATATAAAGAGACTTCAGATACAGTATTAGGGGACCACTAAAGTCTATATAAAAGAGACTTCAGATACAGTACTAGGGGACCACTAAGGTCTATATAAAAGAGACTTTAGATACAATATTAGGGGACCACTAAAGTCTATATAAAAGAGACTTCAGATACAGTACTAGGGGACCACTAAGGTCTATATAAAGATATTTCAGATACAGTATTAAGGACCACTAAGGTCTTTTGTGTTCAATCAAGTTCTTTTAATTAGAATTTCCAGTCGGGCCTGGATTGGTCGAGCTGCTGGTGAAGCTGCCTGTAGGCACCCAGCGTCCGTCAGACAGAGTCAAACCCTCTTGGTAGTAGAGTCAGAGACATCTGTCCAATCAGAGCTCACCACAGCCAAGAGTTCAGGGTTAACCAAAACATCTGTCCATTCAGAGCAAAGGACCGGTGTTTCTCTCAGTGTAAACTACAGAAACATTTCTGCTGCAGATGTCTGGGTCCAGATTTTTTGGGTCCGGATGTCTGGATCCAGGTATTTGGGTCCAGATGTCTGGGTCCAGGTATTTGGATCCAGATGTCGGTGTCCAGATGTCTGGGTCCAGGTATTTTGGTCCAGATGTCCGGGTCCAGGTATTTGGGTCCAGATGTCTGGGTACGGCTGTCTGGGTCCAGGTATTTGGACCAGGATCCAGGTGTTTGAGCCCCCCCCCCACTGTCTCCCAGGAGCGCGTGCAGAAGAGTTTTCCTCACCCGATCGATAAGTGGGCGATCGCTGATGCTCAGGCTGCCATTGAGAAGAGGAAGAGGAGGAACCCTCTAGCCCTGCCTGTCGACAAGATCCACCCGCTGCTTAAGGTATCTTCATCATCTTCATCGTCACTATTATCTTCTTCATCGTCATCACTATTATCTTAATCTTCACCCTCTCCATTATCTTCATTACTATCATCTTCATCACTTTTATCTTCATCTTCATCACTATCATCTTTATCACTCTTATCTTCATCATGGACAGTAGTAAAAGCTCGGCTAACCAAGTCAGAGAGTGTTGGAGTCTGGAAATGTTTTTAACATTTGGTGATAGACTTGATCGAGGTCCAGGATTAGGTTAGACCAGGGGCAGAGGACGGAACCGCCACCATCCGGAATAAGATCTCCAACCTTCTGGAGCAACGCCACCATCCAGGATGAGATCTCCAACCTTCTGGAGCAGCGCCACCATCCGGGATGAGATCTCCAACCTTCTGGAGCCACCACCATCCAGGATGAGATCTCCAACCTTCTGGAGCAGCCACCATCCAGGATGAGATCTCCGACCTTCTGGAGCAGCACCACCATCCAGGATAAGATCTCCAACCTTCTGGAGCAGCGCCACCATCCGGAATGAGATCTCCAACCTTATGGAGCAGCGCGACCATCCAGGATTAGATCTCCAACCTTCTGGAGCCGCCACCATCCAAGATAAGATCTCCAACCTTCTGGAGCAGCGCCACCATCCAGGATGAGATCTCCAACCTTCTGGAGCCACCACCATCCGGGATAAGATCTCCAACCTTCTGGAGCAGCGCCACCATCCAGGATGAGATCTCCAACCGTCTGGAGCATCACCACCATCCAGGATGAGATCTCCAACCTTCTGGAGCCGCGCCACCATACGGGATGAGATCTCCAACCTTCTGGAGCCACCACCATCCAGGATGAGATCTCCAACCTTCTGGAGCCGCCACCATCCAGGATGAGATCTCCAACCTTCTGGAGCCACCACCATCCAGGATGAGATATCCAACCTTCTTGAGCAGCGCCACCATCCAGGATGAGATCTCCAACCTTCTGGAGCAGCGCCACCATCCAAGATGAGATCTCCAACCTTCTGGAGCAGCCACCATCCAGGATGAGATCTCCAACCTTCTAGAGCAGCCACCATACGGGATGAAATCTCCAACCTTCTGGAGCAGCCACCATCCGGGATGAGATCTCCAACCTTCTGGACCAGTGCCACCATCCGGGATGAGTTCTCAAACTTTCTGGAGCAGCCACCATGCGGGATGAGATCTCCAACCTTGCTTGTTTCAGTGTTGTCAGGTGTCACTCTGCTCTCTCTGTGTTTCCCATGATGCTTTGTGCTCCTGTGTTTCCCATGATGCTTTGTGCTCTGTGTTGCAGGAGGTGCTAGGCTATAAGGTGGACCACCAGGTGTCCGTGTACATGGTGGCGGTGTTGGAGTACATCTCCGCTGACATCCTGAAACTGGCAGGAAACTACGTCAGGAACATTCGACATTACGAGATCTCACAGCAGGACATCACCGTGGCCATGTGTGCAGACAAGGTACACACACACACTCACTCACAGACACACACACTCTAGACCGCTCTATAATTTACAGATAGAGCAGGTCTAGACCACTCTGTCTGTCTGTCTCTTTCTCACCTGTCTCTCTCTCACCTGTCTGTGTCCCAGGTGCTGATGGACATGTTCCACCAGGACGAGGATGACATCAGCGGCTTCCCTCTGATGGACGAGGAGCCGTCAGCCAATGAGGAGCAGAGTTACTACGAGCTGGTGCGGAGCTTCATGTCCGACGGCCGCCAGTACCTGAGGACCCTCAACCTGCTGATCAAGGTGTTCAGGGAGCCATTCAGCTGCAGCCACCGGCTCTTCTCCCAGCACGTACGTCCTGTCTGTAGCCTGTCTCTCTGGGTGTGAGGGTGGGGAGCTGTCTGTCAGCCTGTCTGTCTGTCTCTCTCTCTGTCTCTTTGGGTGTCAGGAAGTAACCTGTCTGTCTGTGACCTGTCTGTCTCTACCTGTAACCTGTCTGTCTCTCAGGACATGGATGCCATCCTCAGCGTGATCCTAGACATCCATGAGGTGTGGACCTGTAACCTGTCTGTCTGTGACCTGTCTGTCAGGATGTAACCTGTCTGTGACCTGTCTGTCGGTCTGTAACCTGTCTGTCTCTCAGGACGTGGACGCCATCTTCAACAGGATCCTAGACATCCAGGAGGATGTGGACCTGTAACCTGTCTGTCTGTGACCTGTCTGTCTCTCTACCTGTCTGTCTCTCAGGACGTGGACGCCATCTTCAGCAGGATCCTAGACATCCATGAAGTGACGGTGAAGCTGTTGGGTCTGATCGAGGACACAGTGGAGATGACGGACGAAGGAAGTCCTCATCCTCTGGTGGGGAGCTGCTTCGAGGACCTGGCAGAGGTACCTGTCTGTCTCTCTACCTGTCTGTCTGTCTGCCTGTCTTCATTTCTGTCTCTCCACCTGTCTGTCTCATTACCTGTCTGTCTCTGTCTCTCTATGAAGTAGGACCCCACTGCAGCTGTTATCTCTGATATCAGCTGTTAGTTATCTTTGATATCAGCTGTTCAGCTGTTAGTTATATCTGATTTCAGCTGTTAGTTATCTTTGATATAATTTTCTATCTTTATAATCAGCTGTAAGTTATCTTTGATATCAGCCATATTTGTATGTATTAAGTTTCTGTGACCATGTTACCGATCTGTTCTCCTGTGATTGGCTGGTAGGAGTTGGCCTTTGACCCGTATGAGACGTACGCCCAGGACACGCTGCGCTCTGGTTTCCATGAACACTTCCTGAGTCAGGTGTCCAAGCCGGGGGCCGCTTTCCACCTGCAGGTAAGCCCCGCCCTGCTCTCTGAAATCACAAACCTGTAGCCCCGCCCTGTTCTCTGACATCACACACCTGTAGCCCCACCCTGCTCTCTGACATCACACACCTGTAGCCCCACCCTGCTCTGACATCACACGCCTGTAGCCCCGTCTTGCTCTGTGACATCACACACCTGTAAGCCACGCCCTGCACTCTGACATCACACACCTGTAGCCCCACCCTGCTCTCTGACATCACACACCTGTAAGCCACGCCCTGCTCTCTGACATCACACACCTGTAGCCACGCCCTGGTCTCTGATATCAAACACTTGTAGCCCCGCCCTGCTCTCTGACATCACACATATGTAGGCTCCAGCCAGCTGCAGATGATGATGCTAACCTGTCTGCCTGTAACCAACCTGTTGATCTGTAACCTCTCTGCCTGTAACCTCTCTGTCTGTAACCTCTCTGTCTGTAACCTGTCTGTCTGTAACCTCTCTGTCTGTAACCTGTCTGTCTGTAACCTGTCTCCCTGTAACCTGTCTGTAACCTGTCTGCCTGTAACCTGTCTGCCTGTAACCTGCCTGTAACCTGCCTGTAACCTCTCTGCCTGTAACCTCTCTGCCTGTAACCTCTCTGCCTGTAACCTGTCTGTCTGTAACCTGTCTGCCTGTAACATGTCTGTAATCTGTCTGTCTGTAACCTGTCTGTAACATGTCTGTCTGTAACCTGTCTGCCTGTAACCTGTCTGTAACCTGTCTGCCTGCAACCTGTCTGTAACCTGTCTCCCTGTAACCTGTCTCCCTGTAACCTGTCTGTAACCTGCCTGTAACCTGCCTGTAACCTGCCTGTAACCTGTCTGCCTGTAACCTGTCTGCCTGTAACCTGTCTGCCTGTAACCTCTCTGTCTGTAACCTGTCTGCCTGTAACCTGCCTGTAACCTGTCTGTAACTTGTCTGTAACCTGTCTGCCTGTAACAAGTCTGCCTGTAACCTGTCCGTCTGTAACCTGCCTGTCTGTAACCTGTCTGCCTGTAACCTGTCTGTAACTTGTCTGGAACAAGTCTGCCTGTAACCCGTCCGTCTGTAACCTGTCTGTAACCTCTGTCTGTAACTGTTTTGTAACCTGTCTGTCTGTCTCCAGTCCATCTGTGAAGGTTTTAAAGAAGCTGTTGAGTACGTTCTGCCCAGGCTGCTGCTCACACCCGTTTACCACTGTCTGCACCTCTTTGAGATGCTGAAGGTGACACACTCACACACTCTCACACACTCTCACACTTTGACTCACTGTGACTCACTATGACTCACTCTGTCTCACTATGTCTCACTATGACTTTGTTTCCATAGCAACTGGAGGAGAAGAGTGAGGACGAAGAGGACAAGGAGTGTCTGAAGCAGGCGATCACGGCTCTGCTGAACCTGCAGAGCAGCATGGAGAGGACCTGTTCCAGGAGCCTGGCCAAGAGGAGGCTCAGGTACACACACACACACACACACACACACACACACACACACACACACACACACACACACACACACACTCACTCTTACAGAAATGATTCCACAACATGTTAAAGAATAAAAGAGGAATAATAAACTAGAAGATTTTAACAGTGTGCCGACTACTTGGTACACATCCTAATAACAATAAAACTACAACGTAGCTAGCGCTAAACCAACCTCCATTAAAAAAAAAAAAAAACAACAAAAAAAACAGTACTTTTAGCATGTATAGAGCCAACATATTTTCACTTGTAAATCGGTAAAGTATGTGAAAGAAAAGTCTTATTTTCTCTCCTGTTCTTCTCCTCCTCATTTATTTCTCTCCTCTTCTTGTCCTCCTTTTCTTCTCTCCTCCTTTATTTTTCTCCTCTTCTTGTCCTCTCCTTTTCTTCTCCTCCTGTGTTGCTATAGTGATGGACAATGGTTGAGTAAAGGCCGTGGTCACCACAGGTGTATAGTTAATATCATTAGTAACAGCTGATCTGAGCTAACTTTACTCTGCTGTTTGACATGTCCTGCAAAGAGAGGACAACACGGCCTCCAGGGAACAGTCTCATTATAGGTGTGTGTGTGTGTGTGTGTGTGTGTGTGTGTGTGTGTGTGTGTGTGTGTGTGTGTGTGTGTGTGTGTGTGTGTGTGTGTGTGTGTGTGTGTGTGTGTGTGTGTGTGTGTGTGTGTGTGTGTGTGTGTGTGTGTGTGTGTGTGTGTGTGTGACAACTTGTTGCTATGGTGATTTCCTCAGAGATAATCCAGATATTCTTTTTCATATCATCAGTTGGTGTGAACAGAGCCAAAGTTTACATCCGATGGACTCCATAGTTACAGGTCTGCGACCAGCACAAGATTTCCTACATTTTGACCAACCATGATGTATGAAGAGAGAGAAGTTTGTTTGGGGAAAATGTCAGAGAATCGTACTGCAGCCCCCCCTCCCAATCTGTGCTCCTCTCTAATTCTCACCATTCAACCACATACGCACACAGTGGAAAATCTGAGCCGGTCTGAAAATGGGACGATACGTAAACTGTGATTTGGGAGACACCGTGCTTGATATCTGAATAAATGCTATTGCAGCACCTTGGCACACTGAATAATAAGCGATAATAGTTAGTGTGCCGATTGCTGCTGTTGCTGTAGAATAAAAGATTGGCATGTAACAGAGTTCAGCTGAGTGCAACAATAAGAGCTGAACACATGAATACAGGCTGAGTGTGTGGACTCCTCCCATCCTCCCTGTTTCCCTCTGGACAGGAATGGGGGTCAGAGGAAGTTTCGTCAGTACCTGGGCGGTGCTGCTGCAGCTTATTGTTCTCTGAAAGAAAGAAAAGAACTGACAGAGGAAACCTCTGCTCATGTTTTATGAAGTTCAAAGTTTCTACACTACGAGAGAGGAAGGAGAAGGGGAATAAGCAGGAGGAGAGGACGGCCAGGAGGAATAAGGAGGAGGAGGAGAGGAAGATGGCTGGATGATTGTCAGGTGGATATGAGGACGTAGGTGATCTTTAGTTTCTTCTCTCTTCGTCTTTTAGCTGCCGGTTGGGTGGAGATTAGTCTTCACTCCCAGCTCTTTTTCTAAAGTCTGGCTCCACCACAGATGCATTCTGGGATAGGAGAATAAACTCTCTGGGTTCTTTAAGCCAGTCCCCACGGCGTTGGGCTCTGCTGAATCGTCTCAGGAAAGAACCGCGTACGTACACAGAGAAGATCCCTGAAAGAAACAGGAAGCAGTCGTTCAGCAGGAAGTCGTCTCTGATACCTGTAGAGGAAGGTCTGCTCTGCTAAACACCCCCGCGCTAAAGAAAACTTCTCAAACAATATTACATATTCTTTATATAACGTCCCAGTTAGAGAGGAGATGATCTAACATATTCTTTATATAACGTCCCAGTTAGAGAGAAGATCTAACATATTCTTTAAGGAGGTCTGACTTGTTGCTCCATCTTCTTCATAACTTCATATTTGGCCAAATGAAGGAGTTTGAGGACAGAAACATTCAGAGAGGAAGTTCATCCTGGAAATGTCCTTCGGTTGACCCCCACTAGGATTTTGGGTGTCTGTTGGCCGAGTGTCTGTTGGTCGAGTGTCTTTTGGAGCTTTAGTTTTGAAGGAATGGGCCTGAGCCACCAGGTGAAGTTATTTATATATATATATATATATGTGTGTGTGTGTGTGTGGGGGAATTATGGTTTTTACCAGGGCATGAGAGACGCCATTGTTCTTTCCCTTACACTGTATGCCGGCCAACACTGGTGAAATACCCCCACCCCCCCGTTCCTGGACAATGAAGGTTTTATTCCATTTTTAACTCATTAGTGACGGTGCGGTTAAGGCGGGGGGTTGGTAGATACAGATTGTTGTGTCACAGGAAACGTCTCCGGAAAGGGGGGGTGAATTGCAGCTGAGTTGAAATTATTTCAACTTTGACCTTGTTGCCGACGAACCTCGCCTTCTCACCGTGGGTCATCTTCTTGGGCGTTACTTCTGCGCAGCGGCGTTACTTCTGCGCAGCGGCGTTACTTCTGCGCAGCGGCGTTACTTCTGCGCAGCGGTGTTACTTCTGCACCGCGGCGTTAACTTCTGCATCGCGGCGTTAATTCTGCATCGCGGCGTTACTTCTGCACCGCTACTCGGTTCATTCAGAGGTTGGTCTGCTACCTTGTTCTGCTGCATAGCTGTGAACAGGACGGGCTTAGTTCCTGAGGTGTTAACATAGCTGAGGGGTTTAGCTGTAAACTGATTAGCTGCTGCTGAGGAACACACCGACCTCTCACACACTTGTGTTGTTGTTGTTGGTCCAACAGAAAGAGTAGGCAGCTATTACTGGTCCTCCATCAGGTTTTATGCTATGCTAACTTTGTGGCTAACTCCAAGAACTTCACAGTAAAATAGTGGTTAGCTTTATTATTATTATTATTATTATTATTATTATTAGAGTTTTTTTTAGCTTCTTTAAAACACACCGATCCATTTAACTCTTCTTCTTCTGACTGTTTTGACTCCCTCTTGTTCTTCTTCTGTCGTGTGCAGCGAGTCGGCGTGCCGTTTCTACAGCCACCAGATGAAGGGGAAGCACCTGGCCATCAGGAAGATGAACGAAATCCAGAAGAACATCGACGGCTGGGAAGGGAAGGACATCGGCCAGTGCTGCAATGAGTTCATCATGGAGGGCACCCTGACGCGCGTCGGCGCCAAGCACGAGCGCCACATCTTCCTGTTTGACGGCCTAATGATCTGCTGCAAGTCCAACCACGGGCCGCCGCGGCTCCCCGGAGCCGGCTCCGCCGCCGAGTACCGCCTCAAGGAGAAGTTCTTCATGCGCAAAGTCCAGATCAACGACAAAGATGACAAGGAGGGCGAATACCGCCACGCCTTTGAGATTATCCTGAAGGACGGCAATAGCGTGGTGTTCGCCGCCAAGTCTGCGGAGGAGAAGAGCGGCTGGATGGCAGCGCTGATTTCACTGCAGTACCGCAGCACGCTGGAGCGCATGCTGGACTCGGCCATGCTGCAGGAGGACAAGGAACAGACGGTGTGGCTGCCCGGTGCCGAGCTGTACCGCTTCGCCCAGCCCGACTCCGAGCAGAACGTCGTGTTCGAGGACAGCGTCCAATCCAAGTCTGGGATCCCCATCGTGAAGGCCGGTACGGTTCTGAAGCTGATCGAGAGACTCACCTTCCACATGTACGCAGGTAAGACGGGACGCTGTTACACTAACCCTAACCTCCACATGTACGCAGGTAAGACGGGACGCTGTTACACTAACCCTAACCTCCACATGTACGCAGGTAAGACGGGACGCTGTTACACTAACCCTAACCTCCACATGTACGCAGGTAAGATGGGACGCTGTTACACTAACACTAACCTCCACATTTAACAGGTAAGACACTGTTACACTTACTCTAACCTCCAAATAGAACAGGTAAGATGGGACGCTGTTGCACTAAAACTAACCTCCACATGTAACAGGTAAGACGCTGTTACTTACACTAACCTCCAAATGTAACCGGTAAGACGGGACGCTGTTACACTAACACTATTCAATTCAATTCAATTTTATTTATAGTATCAATTCATAACAAGAGTTATCTCGAGACACTTTACAGATAGAGCAGGTCTAGACCACACTCCATAATTTACAAGGACCCAACAGTTCTAGTAGTTCCTTCCAGAGCAAGCAACAGTGCGACAGTGGCGAGGAAAAACTTCCTTTTAGGCAGAAATCTCGGACAGACCCAGGCTCTTGGTAGGCGGTGTCTGACGACCGGTTGGGGTTAGAATGAAGAGTGGCAACAACAGCCACAGAAAAAATAGTAGTTTGTAGTAGTTCTTTGTAGTAGTTCATGGCATAGCAGGGAATTGTGCGGCATTACAAGGCACAGCAGGACGTAGCAGGGCACAGCAGAGCGTAGCAGGATGAACACGGCATCGCAGTACGTGTAGCAGGTCCACGGCGACAGCTGCTACCATGATTTTGGAGCCTCCCTGATCCAAGGAAACATGCTGGGCGAAAAAGAACATAAGGACTCCGGGGAATGACTCCCCAGAGATAGGTTAGTAACAAGCATTTCTGGGACAGGATGCACACAAATGGAAAGATAGAGAGAGGAGCTCAGTGTGACAAAGGAAGTCCCCCAGCTGTCTAAAACTATTACAGCATGACTAGGAGAGCATAACTAACTAGGAGAGACAGGGTAAACAGGGACAGGTAAGACGCTGTTACACTAACTCTAACCTCCACATGTACGCAGGTAAGACGGGACGCTGTTACACTAACACTAACCTCAACATGTACGCAGGTAAGACGGGACGCTGTTACACTAACGCTAACCTCCACATGTAACAGGTAAGACGGGACGGTGTTACACTAACACTAACCTCCACATGTAACAGGTAAGACGGGACGCTGTTACACTAACCTCCACATGTGACAGGTAAGATGCTGTTACACTAACTCTAACCTCCACATGTAACAGGTAAGACACTGTTACATTAACACTAACCTCCACATGTACGCAGGTAAGAAGGGACGCTGTTACATTAACACTAACCTTCACATGTAACAGGTAAGACACTGTTACACTAACACTAACCTCCACATGTAACAGGTAAGACACTGTTACACTAACCTCCACATGTAACAGGTAAGACACTGTTACACTAACCTCCACATGTAACAGGTAAGACACTGTTACACTAACCCCCACATGTGCTGTAGACATACGGGCTATAGTTACCTGTTAGTTGTAGACATACGGGCTATAGTTACATGTTAGCTGTAGACATACGGGCTATAGTTACATGTTAGCTGTAGATATACGGGCTATAGTTACATGTTAGTTGTAGACATACGGGCTATAGTTACATGTTAGCTGTAGACATACGGGCTATAGTTACATGTTAGCTGTAGACATACGGGCTATAGTTACATGTTAGCTGTAGATATACGGGCTATAGTTGCATGTTAGTTGTAGACATACGGGCTATAGTTACATGTTAGCTGTAGACATACGGGCTATAGTTACATGTTAGCTGTAGACATACGGGCTATAGTTACATGTTAGCCGTAGACATACGGGCTATAGTTACATGTTAGCCGTAGACATACGGGCTATAGTTGCATGTTAGCTGTAGATATACGGGCTATAGTTACATGTTAGTTGTAGACATACGGGCTATAGTTACATGTTAGCTGTAGACATACGGGCTATAGTTACATGTTAGCTGTAGACATACGGGCTATAGTTACATGTTAGCTGTAGATATACGGGCTATAGTTGCATGTTAGTTGTAGACATACGGGCTATAGTTACATGTTAGCTGTAGACATACGGGCTATAGTTACATGTTAGCTGTAGACATACGGGCTATAGTTACATGTTAGCCGTAGACATACGGGCTATAGTTACATGTTAGCCGTAGACATACGGGCTATAGTTGCATGTTAGCTGTAGATATACGGGCTATAGTTACATGTTAGCCGTAGACATACGGGCTATAGTTACATGTTAGCCGTAGACATACGGGCTATAGTTACAGGTTAGCCGTAGATATACGGGCTATAGTTACAGGTTAGCCGTAGACATACGGGCTATAGTTACAGGTTAGCCGTAGATATACGGGCTATAGTTACATGTTAGCCGTAGACATACGGGCTATAGTTACATGTTAGCCGTAGATATACGGGCTATAGTTACATGTTAGCTGTAGACATACGGGCTATAGTTACATGTTAGCTGTAGACATACGGGCTATAGTTATATGTTAGCTGTAGACATACGGGCTATAGTTACATGTTAGCTGTAGACATACGGGCTATAGTTACATGTTAGCTGTAGGCTGTAGACATACAGGGAGGTCAAGGTGGAGGGTGGGGGTGTGGCCTTGACCAACTTCCACTTTGCTCATTTGAAAGCCATGATGTCTCTCGCTCTCATGGGGGGGCAAATTCTCTGGGTGTGCAAAGCAGAGACAGCAACTCTGTTTCCTTTGTTAATTAATCAGCTGTTTCTGTGTTTACTGATCAGCTGTTTCTGTGTTTATTGATCCGCTGTTTATGTTTTTATTGATCAGCTGTTTCTGTGTTTACTGATCAGCTTTTTCTGTGTTCACTGATCAGCTGTTTCTGTGTTTATTGATCAGCTCTTTCTGTGTTTTCAGACCCAAACTTTGTGCGAACCTTCCTGACGACGTACCGGTCTTTCTGTAAACCTCAGGAACTGCTGGACCTGCTCATGGAGAGGTGAGCTCTGTGTTTCCTAGCAACCATCAGGATGCCCCTAATGTTCCCCTCCTAAGAAGGAATTCTGTATTTTACTTCTGCAGGAATATTTCCGCTGTGATTCTGAACTTGGGTATAACCCTCTTGCATCTGACAGGGTTAGGATCTGTAGGTTTGAGATCTGCTGATCTGAGAGTGTCTGTAATCAGCTGATCTGAGAGTGTCTGACCCTGACCCCCCAACCCTCCAGGTTTGAGATCCCCGAGCCGCGGCCCAGCGAGGCAGACCAGATGGAGGGAGCAGAGCAGCCAATCAGCGCAGAACTCAAACGCTTCCGCAAAGAGTTCGTCCAGCCGGTCCAGCTTCGGTAATCATAATTATAATTATAATAATTATATTATCATTATCCTCAGATATACACTGCTGATCTATGAATCATTTTTATTCTCACACACCCACTGATACACACTGATACCTCAGTTTGATGTAACAACCTTAGTGTGATGTAACAACCTCAGTGTGATGTAGCTGATCATGTAACCTGTGTTGTCCTGCAGAGTGCTGAACGTGTGTCGTCACTGGGTGGAGCATCACTTCTACGACTTTGAGAGAGACGCTCACCTGCTGAGACGTCTGGAGGAGTTCATCGCCTCCGTCAGAGGTACCAACCAATCACTGCTATATATATATATATATATATATATATATATATATATATATATATATATATATATATATATATATATATATATATAGCATCTAAAAGATCAGAGGTAGTAGTGACCCCTGACTCTGACCCCTGACTCCGAATGTCATACCTGGTGTCACCCATGCTGCTTCTGAGCGATGTCATGCGGTGCTGTGTCCCAGGTAAAGCGATGAGGAAGTGGGTGGAGTCGATCACTAAGATCATCCAGAGGAAGAAGCAGGTCCAGGTGAGCGTGGCGAGCCACAGCATCACCTTCCAGAACGCCCCGCCCCCCTTTGAGTGGCACATCTGCAAACCAGGAGGCAGTGAGGCCTTTGACCTGATGACGCTGCACCCCATCGAGGTCGGCCGCCAGCTCACACTGCTCGAGTCCGACTTGTACAGGTAGTCCTCCAAACTTTATTGACACAGGCTAACCCTAACAGTGTAGTATAATATCATATATTAATACTTCCTGTGTGTGTTCAGGGCGGTGCAGCCGTCCGAGCTGGTCGGCAGCGTCTGGACCAAAGAGGATAAAGAGATTCACTCCCCCAACCTGCTGAGGATGATCCGACACACCACCAACCTCACGCTGTGGCTCGAGAAGTAAGACCTCCCTCTGACATCACTCTGTTTCCCTGCTCTGGTGTTTTGGCTCAAAACTCAAATGCTTACAAACCCAAACGTGGCGGTCGAGCCTGCTGTGTAATCAGATGGCGTTATTCCACTGCATGGTACCTCTACTCTTCTTCTTTGGTTTTTCATGATGATAAAGAGTCCCTGGTACCTCCTCTACTCTTCTTCTTTGGTTCTCCATGATGATGGCCAAGCCGAGCTGGTATCATCAATGGAAAAATGCCAACAGAAACCGATGATCTTTTATCTGAGCCCTCTCCAACTCTCACCTGTGTCTGTCTCTCAGGTGTATGATAGAAACAGGTGGTCTTTATCTGATTGGTTCCTAACTCTCACCTGTGTTTTTCTCTCAGGTGTATAGTAGAAACGGAGAACCTGGAAGAACGAGTCGCCGTGGTGTCCCGGATCATCGAGATCCTGCAGGTTTTTCAGGAACTTAACAACTTTAACGGCGTTCTGGAGGTGGTCAGCGCCATGAACTCGTCTCCGGTCTACAGACTGGACCACACCTTCGAGGTAACGGTTTTGGAAGAGCCCAGGTGCAGCTTGTTCACCCGTTGAGACAAACCGTTTATTTTATCTGATGTCTTCGTTTGCCAGCAAATCCCGAGTCGGCAGAGGAAGATCCTGGAGGAAGCTCACGAGCTGAGTGAAGACCACTACAAGAAGTACTTAGCCAAGCTGCGCTCCATCAACCCGCCCTGTGTGCCCTTCTTTGGTAAGCTCCGACACACACACACACACACACACGTGCACACACACACACATACACGCACACGCACACACACACACGCGCACGCACGCGCACGCACACATACGCTCTGTCTGCGCGTTGAAATAACGAGTCTGTCTCTGTCTCTGCAGTGAGATAACGAGTCTGTCTCTGTCTGTGTCTCGACGGTAAGATAACCAGTCTGTCTCTGTCTCTGTCTCAGGAATCTACCTGACCAACATCCTGAAGACGGAGGAGGGGAACCCCGACTTCCTGCGCCGACACGGTAAAGACCTGATCAACTTCAGCAAGAGGAGGAAAGTGGCCGAGATCACGGGAGAGATCCAACAGTACCAGAACCAGCCGTACTGCCTGAGGGTGGAGGGGGACATCAGGGTCAGTGATGGACCTTCCTGCTGCCGCTCTGTCTGTCTGTCTGTCTGTCTGTCTGTCTGTGTTTGCGTGCGCGTGTGTGTGCGTGTGCGTTGACGTGTCTCTCTGTGTCTGTTTCAGAAGTTCTTTGAGAACCTGAACCCGATGGAGGACATGTCGGAGAAAGACTTCGCTGATCATCTTTTCAACAAATCTCTGGAGATCGAACCTCGGAACGCCCGCTCGTTACCTCGCTTCGTAAGTATCACCATGGCAACACCAACACCTAAGAGATAGTTTGTGTCCATCATGTCCACCATGTCCCCCTGCTGTCTCCAGGTCAAGAGGTACACGTGTCCCCTGAAGTCTCCGGGGATCCGTCCAACCTTGGCGAGGCCCGGGACCATGCGCCACCCGACGCCGCTGCAGAACGAACCCCGGAAAATCAGCTACAGCCGCATCCCGGACAGCGAGGCCGAGGGGGGAGCTGTCTCCGCCCCCAACTCCCCCCGCACCCCTCTGACTCCGCCCCCGGCCTCAGCCGCCTCCAGCTCCACGGACGTAGGCAGTGTGTTCGACTCGCCGCAGGCTCCCAGCAGCCCCTTCCACTCCAGTAAGCCCCGCCCACCAACCACAGTAGTCCCGCCCACCAACCTATAGCCCGCACCCACATTAATAACATTGTGTCTGTTTAACAGGATTTTCTAACCAATGATCTTCATGAATTGTGAGATTAAATCAAACTCTCTTGAGCCGTTACCTTAGCATAAAGCCTGGAGACAGTTAGCTTAGCATAAAGCCTGGGGACCGTTAGCTTAGCATAAAGCTTGGAGACCGTTAGCTTCTTCCTCTCACGGTGTTTTCTCCTCTCCCTGCAGCCTGCGAAAGCATCTTCTCTGTTCCTCAAGGCCCACGTTAGTATGTCCCTTGGGACCCTCCGTACCTGTATGTCACCTGTCTGTTTCTGACCCGTCTGTCTCTCACATGTCTGTCTCTCACATGTCTGTCTCTCACATGTCTGTCTCGCACCTGTCTTTCTCTCACATGTCTGTCTTGCACCTGTCTGTCTCTCACATGTCTGTCTCTCACCTGTCTGTCTCTCACCCGTCTGTCTCTTACATGTCTGTCTCGCACCTGTCTGCCTCTCACCCGTCTGTCTCTCACATTTCTGGCTCTCACATGATACAGCGGGAACTTTTGATAAATACTACTTTTGATGGTAAATGTGAACAGGACGCTCTGACGGGTTGATGGTAAATGTGAACAGGGTTAGGGATGGTAGTGGGGACCTCTACCGGACCTGGTCCATAAAGATACAGAACCCCGACCTGAGTATGTGGTGCAACCGTCTCGG
>JABXJD010000454.1:262500-270000 GCA_013375575.1 Percina caprodes
AGGAAATCTTCAATTTCTTAGCAATGTCTCGCATGGAATAGCCTTCATTTCTAAGGACAAGAATAGACTGTCGAGTTTCAGATGAAAGTTCTCTTTTCTGGCCATTTTGAGCGTTTAATTGACCCCACAAATGTGATGCTCCAGAAACTCAATCTGCTCAAAGGAAGGTCAGTTTTGTAGCTTCTGTAACGACCTAAACTGTTTTCAGATGTGTGAACATGATTGCACAAGAGTTTTCTAATCATCAATTAGCCTTCTGAGCCAATGAGCAAACACATTGTACCATTAGAACACTGGAGTGATAGTTGCTGGAAATGGGCCTCTATACACCGATGTACATATTGCACCAAAAACCAGACATTTGCAGCTAGAATAGTCATTTACCACATTAGCAATGTATAGAGTGTATTTCTTCAAAGTTAAGACTAGTTTAAAGTTATCTTCATTGAAAAGTACAGTGCTTTTCCTTCAAAAATAAGGACATTTCAATGTGACTTCAACCTTCAGGGATTTTTATTGGCCAAAAGACGAAAACAAAACTTAATCTGAACTCAAACTGTCTCAGACAGCTGTCAGACACAGCTGCTGCGCTCTGATTGGTCAGCAGGCTGGATCAGTCTCTGGATGGGTGGGCTGGCAGGCGGCGCTGCGCTGTGATTGGATGGCACTGGCGGCTGACTCTGGATCAGTCTCTGGATGCGGTCCAGGATGATCTGGTTGGAGCTGCAGCAATCCTCGGGTCCGTACGGCGCCGTGATGGTCAGAGCGCCGGCCACCAGCAGGTCCTCGCCGTCCTCCTGCACCGGGACCCGGTTCTGCTCCAGCCAGTGCCGCACGCCGGCCCGCCTCCGATGCCGCTGCTCCGGGGCGAGGGGGCAGGCCCTTGCGGGCAGGAAGGAGGTCTGCAGACGCTCCGTGGTCTCCTGGTCTGCCTCCTGCAAGACCTGCACCTCCTGCACGGCATGACCCATCACCACCTGCACCGAGGCCCCGCCCCCCCGGACCGCATCGTCCTGGAAGTTCACCAGAACCAGACTGGAACACAGAAATCATCTGGATCAGTAACCAGAAAACATCTGGATCAGTAATCAGAAAACATCTGGATCAGTAACCAGAAATCTGGATCAGTAATCAGAAAACATCTGGATCAGTAACCAGAAATCTGGATCAGTAATCAGAAACTTCTGGATCAGTAATCAGAAAACATCTGGATCAGTAATCAGAAAACATCTGGATCAGTAATCAGAAAACATCTGGATCAGTAACCAGAAATCTGGATCAGTAATCAGAAACGTCTGAATAAAAACTAGAAAACATCTGGATCAATAACCAAACAATGTGTGTGTGTGTATCATTCTGTCTGCCTGTGTGTGTGTGCGCGCGTGTATCTCTGTGTATGTGTGGGTGTGTGTGTGTATCTCCGTTTGTGTATCTCCGTATCTGTGTGTGCGTGTATCTCTGTGTGTGTGTGTGTGTATCTCCGTTTGTGTATGTGTGTGTATTTGTGTGTGTGTGTGTTCGTGCGTGTATCTCTGTGTATGTGTGTTTCTCTTTGTATATGTGTGTATCTCTGTTTGTGTGTAGGTATATCTGTGTCTCTGTAGGCTCGTTCGAGATGAGCCAGGTCTGCGCAGAATCGATCACCGGCGATCGGCGCCCGTTGCATGCCGGTTAGATTTGTGTCCGACTTGATCCCGACTTGCTCTGACGTCATGCACTCGTGGGCAACGGGAATCTCACGAGAGTTCTGAGACGCAGGCGGCGCAGTTGCTGTCGGTACACGATCCGTCCTACCTGCACGATCCGTTCTGCACATGTGCAATATGTTCGCGCACGCGCAGATGATAATCATGACGTAGAGGATTTACGGTGCTGCACGATCTGTTCCACAGTAGCGGTCTGCTGTTAGCCTCCACCGGAAAGCTAACCACGTTAGTTTAGCTAACAGCTAATTCGGCTAACCGCTAGCTGACAGCTTGATTCAGCCTAAAATAACGTTACTCAAACTAAACGGTGGGAAAAGCTGCTACAGTTAAATTAAGACTTTACAGTAATAATAAAGACAAGTTTTGAGTGATTGTGTTTTAAATGAGCACAAGTAAAGTAGAACTGACATAACAGCTGTTATATATTTAAACGGTTATTTTAACTTTTGAGGGTCGATATATAAATATATATAAAAATATCTTTTACATGCTGTCTCAGCTAACGGTTAGCCGAATTAGCTGTTAGCTAAACTAACGTTAGCGTTCCGGTGGAGGCGAACAGACTTTCTTTAACCGTCTATGGGAACAGATCGTGCAGTGTCGTAAATCCACGTTCATCATATCATCTGCGTATGCGCAAACATATCGCACATGCGCAGAACGGATCGTGTACCGACAGTTGCTTTTCACCGACTGCAAGAGCCAGGCGGACCCAGAGCATGCTGGGAAACGCCGGCTTCTCAGCTGATTTATCAGCTGATTGGTTTACAACATGATGACGTTTTATATAAACTTTTTATTGTTTTTGAATCGGAGGGATTTTAATTGCTATTTGTCTGATTTAAAGATTATTCTGTCCAGAACACGTGTGGCTGATAGTGATGTTAAGAAGTCAGAGAGACTCAATCTGATCAGATCTCTGATCATCTCCAGTCTGTTAATAACATCAGACCAGATCTCATGGAGAACATTCTGAGAGCTTCTCTGTCATTAAATCAACTAGAGAGTGTGTACCAGCTGATCTGGGGTCTGATTATATTTTATTAAATCATAATCGCACCACAGTGTTTTTGTCACTTCCTGTCCAGCCTGAAGGCGGCTGGAACCAGATGGAAACTGTCCGACTTTACCGCAGCTTTTTGCCCCCCCCCGCTGCCTGCTCTCGTCTACTTTACAGGCGAGGCGCAGTTCATCTCGAACGAGCCGCGTGTGTGTGTGTGTGTGTGTGTGTGTGTGCGCGTGTGTGTGTTACCTCGCGGACACCGGGTCCACGGTGACCAGCCAGCCGCGGAGCTCTTCATTTTTTCCCGCCTTCACCATCACCTGTTTGTTGATGTAACGGATCCACTGCAGCGGACCTAACAGAGACCAGCCGCACTGCATCACGGGAATACAGTAATAACAGTAATAATCAATATAATCACACTAATAACAGAGGCTCCGTCAGTCCGTTCTGACTGCAGCACGAGCTTTAAACCCTCCGGAGGAAACACGAGGCTCGAGCAAAGGTTCCGCCAGAACAAAACAACTTTATTTATAACTTCACTGAACACAAACAGAACTGATAAAGAAAAAAAACTGAAAGTTCATCTTCGACAAAAACAAACGCAGCTTTCCGCTATAAATTATGATTTCATCTGACGTTATGCAACAGATCCTTAAATTATTGCTGAAATATCACGAGATTAGGTTTCATATCTGCAAGAAGATGGATAATACTTAACTCAACCCTATTGACTATTTATTAGAAATTATTATTATTATTATTAGGGTTGATTAGTTATTCTTATTATTCTTATTATTATTCTGAGGGTTGATTAGTTAGGGTGGATTGACTGCTATGCCCTGCAATGCCCTGTTATTATTATTATTATTATTATTATTATTATTATTCTCTTTGTGTCCTCCCTTGTCTCCTAAATGTACTTCCTGTCTTGTGTCTTCTAGTGAGTGTCTGTTCTGTTTCCTGTTTTATTTTGAAAGTCTAGATTTTCTGCATTGTTGTGTCTAGCTTTACTTCCTGTGTTTTCCCGCCTCTGTGATTGCCTGATGTGTCTCACCTGTCTCCCAGCTGTGGTGTCCCAAGGGGGTTAGCCTCTCCACTCTAATCTGCTGGGGGGTGTCCCCTGCCTGTATGTAGCCTAGTGTCTCTGTCCCCAAGGGGGTTAGCCTCTCCACTCTAATCTGCTGGGGGTGTCCCCTGCCTGTATGTAGTGTCTCTGTCCCCAAGGGGGGTAAGGCTCTCCTCTCTAATGTATTGGGGGGTGTCCCCTGCCTTTATGTAGCCTAGTGTCTCTGTCCCCAAGGGGGTTAGCCTCTCCACTCTAATCTGCTGGGGGTGTCCCCTGCCTGTATGTAGTGTCTCTGTCCCCAAGGGGGGTAAGGCTCTCCTCTTTAATGTATTGGGGGGTGTCCCCTGCTTTTATGTAGTGTCTCTGTCCCCAAGGGGGTTAGCCTCTCCACTCTAATCTGCTGGGGGGCGTCCCCTGACTCTATGTTGTGTCTCTGTGTGTTGTTGTGTGTGTGTTTGTGTGTTGGTGTGTGTTTCTGTGTTGTGAGTGTGTGTTTGTGTGTTGTTGTGCGTGTTTGTGTGCTTTTGTGTGTTGTGCATATTTGTATGTAATGTGTGTGTTGTGTGTCTTTGTGTTTGTGTGCTTTTGTGTGTTGTTGTGCGTGTTCGTGTGTATTGTTGTGGGTGCTGGTGCGTTTAGTTTTTGTGTTGTTGTGTGTTTGTTTGTGTGTTTTTGTGTTGCGTGTTGGTGTGTTGCTGTGTGTGTTTGTATGTTAGTTTGTGTGTTGGTGTTCTCTGAGGTTAGGGTTAATAAGTTTTTCCCATTGCTATGCCCTACTCTATCTGTAAATTATAGAGCGGTCTAGACCTGCTTTATCTGTAAATTATAGAGAGGTCTAGACCTGCTCTATCTGTAAATTATAGAGAGGTCTAGACCTGCTCTATCTGTAAATTATAGAGCGGTCTAGACCTGCTTTATCTGTAAATTATAGAGAGGTCTAGACCTGCTCTATCTGTAAATTATAGCGAGGTCTAGACCTGCTTTATCTGTAAATTATAGAGCGGTCTAGACCTGCTCTATCTGTAAATTATAGAGCAGTCTAGACCTGCTCTATCTGTAATTTATAGAGCAGTCTAGACCTGCTCTATCTGTAAATTATAGAGAGGTCTAGAAATGCTCTATCTGTAAATTATAGAGTGGTCTAGACCTACTGTAAATTATAGAGTGGTCTAGACCTACTCTGTAAATTATAGAGAGGTCTAGACCTGCTTTATCTGTGTATTATAAAGTGGTCTAGACCTACTCTATCTGTAAATTATAGAGTGGTCTAGACCTACTGTAAATGATAAAGCAGTCAAGACCTGCTCTATTTGTAAATTATAGAGCGGTCTAGACCTGCTGTATCTGTAAATTATAGAGTGGTTAAACAGAAATATATAAAAACACGCCCCCTTCCCTCAGGCCACGCCCCTTGGTGACGTTACTGCCCTGTGAGGTTTAAAGTACAGAGGAACTGCAGCTGTGAACACACAGAGCAGCAGCAGAAGAAGAAGAAGAAGAAGAAGAAGAAGACGAAGAAGAAGAAGACAAAGAAGAAGGAGGACTCCAGCAGAGCTGTGAACACACGGAGCAGCATAGAAGAAGAAGAAGGAGGACTCCAGCAGAGCTGTGAACACCGGGAGCAGCAGCAGAAGAAGAATATGGAGGACTCCAACAGCAGCTGTGAACCCTCGTCTTCATCCATCAGAGACTACACAGACTCAGGTAACATGATGACATCAGCAGCAGCTGATGGGCAGTTTGGTTCAGTTTAGGTTAACATGTAGGTTACCAAGTCTACCGTGTGATGAACTACCTGCCTGTGGCCTCATAAGCAGCGTCTCAGCGCTCGGTATGTGCTAATGACGTCCGCATGACGGGGATTAGTCTGCTAACGAGGACCAGGGAGCCGGGTCCCAGTTCAGCTGCTCAAAGAGGATTTCACTGTTTCAGTCTTTTCTTTGGTGGATTCACTGTTTTGATTTGATGTTTAAAAAGTTTGATATGAATTATATTTTAGTGGCTGTGCTCAGACACAGTCTGGTGTCTCTCTTTACGGGGGGGGGTTCTGAGTTTTTTTATGAGCTTTTTTTGTTGCTTTTTACAATGCCCCCGCGCCCCGGGAGAGGCTTATAACTAACGGTATGAACTGTATATCCATTGAGGATCATGCCCAATGTTAATAAACTAATATAAGTAACTGTCTCTGTCCAGCACTGCAGCTCGTCCACTGGAAAGAACCAAAGAAGTCGGCATGTGCGTTCGGTGTGTCGCTGCTGATTCTGGTCTCCGTGGCAACGCTGTCCGTCATCAGCGTGGTGTCCTACCTGCTGCTTACCGTCCTCTGCATCACCATCACCTTCAGGTAGGAGGACACACCAAGGCAGTTCTGGTGCTGTTCTGGTGCAGTCCCAAATACCGAACCGGTTCTTTGCTTTTCCACCTAAACCTGGTTCCGGGCCAAGAAACCAGGTTCCAACTTAGGCTGAATCCCATTTCTCCATCTTACCCCTACCACTTACCCCTTACCCCTACCCCTTTGGCCCTAGAAACCAAGGGGCAAGGGGTAGGGGTGAAAACATACCCCTATGAAATGGGACCACTTGGTGACATCACCATACAGTATTGATCACAAACTTCCAAGATGGCGTCTCTGTTGATTGTGTGGGTTTTGACAACAGTGTCATATGCATTTATATATGTTTTAGTTATGTTATGTTCACTTTGGTGGTGCAGATGTTATCTATGTAATACTTAGGTCTGTTTGAAATACATATGTGTACACACACACACACACACACACACACACACACACACACACGGTGTGTAGTATATCTGTTCCAGTTATCACCGTTTTGAATGTCATAGATGTTCAGAAAAACATTTTGCCTAATAAATTAAACATAACAAAAAACATTACATTAAATATATTATATTACAGAACCATTATCAACTATTAGAACCATAACTTACATGTCTCACACATAAAAAGGCTTCAAATGTATAAAACTAAAAAAGACACAAGTGATCCAGTGATACAGGCCGGTATATATAGTATAAAGTGGACCAGCTGCTGTGTCCTCCTGGTCCCTGTGTGATACAGGACGGTATATATAGTATAAAGTGGACCAGCTGCTGTGTCCTCCTGGTCCCTGTGTGATACAGGACGGTATATATAGTATAAAGTGGACCAGCTGCTGTGTCCTCCTGGTCCCTGTGTGATACAGGACGGTATATATAGTATAAAGTGGATCAGCTGCTGTGTCCTCCGGCGTCCCTGTGTGATACAGGACGGTATATGTAAAGCACGTATCGATGTATCATAGACCGTTAATATTAATATATACAGTCTATGCGATGTATACAGTCCATTCAAGGCTGAGAAATGCGGGACTGTTGTGCAAATCAACATTAACGTTAACGTTAGTGGTTAGCGTTAGCATAGCAAGCTAGCGATTTTTAAAAAGTTTCAGTTAAGAACATGGTTGCAAGTACATTTGTACAGGACTGCAGAGAGCACAAAACAAGACTGTTGTAACTTTTAAATTAATTATTTAAGCCAAAAATACTTACATTTATGGGTCTCTCTGGTCGATGCGGCAGCCATTGTTGCTTGTTGCACATTGTATATCGCTACCCCTCGGTTTCAAGTTAGCTCGCGTTCTCCCTAGATTTTTTCTTTCAGTGTCTATGGTTCCTAGGGCCATAAACCCCTTACCCTCGATCACAAAAAGGAATGGGAC
>JABXJD010000454.1:277500-392500 GCA_013375575.1 Percina caprodes
TTTTGTGCTTCAGTGGCGTTGCCATACCAACAGATGAACATCTGCAGTATACTGCTACTGACATTAAATACAACAGGTTCCTTAAGAAGAACATACTTTGTTGGGTCTGAGTATTTAATCTGTCAGAACACACAGCTGAAACATGAAGAAAACACACAGCTGAAACATGAAGTAGAAAACACAGCTGAAACACGAAGAAAACACAGCTGAAACACGAAGAAAACACAGCTGAAACATGAAGAAGAAAACACACAGCTGAAACATGAAGAAAAGACACCTGAAACATGAAAAAAACACACAGCTGAAACATGAAGAAAACACACAGCTGAAACATGAAGAAAATACAGCTGAAACATGAACACAGCTGAAAGCTGAAACATGAACAGACGGACAGTTTTCTTCATGTTTCAGCTGTGTGTTTTCTTCATGTTGCAGCTGTTTTTCTTCATGTTTCCGCTTTCAGCTGTGGGCTTTCTTCATGTTTCAGCTGTGTTTTCTTCATGTTTCAGCTGTGTATTTTCTTCATGTTTCAGCTGTGTGTTTTCTTCATGTTTCAGCTGTGTGTTTTCTTCATGTTTCAGCTGTGTTTTCTTCATGTGCAGCTGTTTTTCTTCATGTTTCTGCTTTCAGCTGTGGGTTTTCTTCATGTTTCAGCTTTGTTTTCTTCTTCATGTTTCAGCTGTGTTTTCTTTGTGTTTCAACTGTGTTTTCTTCTTCATGTTTCAGCTTTGTTTTCTTCTTCATGTTTCAGCTGTTTTCTTTGTTTCAGCTGTGTTTTCTTCGTGTTTTAGCTGTGTGTTTTCTTCATGTTTCAGCTGTGTGTTTTCTTCATGTTGCAGCTGTTTCAGCTGTGGGTTTTCTTCATGTTTCAGCTGTGTTTTCTTCTTCATGTTTCAGCTGTGTTTTCTTCTTCCTGTTTCAGCTGTGTTTTCTTCATGTTTCAGCTGTGTTTTCTTCTTCCTGTTTCAGCTGTGTGTTTTCTTCATGTTGCAGCTGTTTTTCTTCATGTTTCTGCTCCAGCTGTGGGTTTTCTTCATGTTTCAGCTGTGTTTTCTTTTTCATGTTTCAGCTGTGTTTTCTTTGTGTTTCAGCTGTGTTTTCTTCATGTTTCAGCTGTGTGTTTTCTTCATGTTGCAGCTGTTTTTCTTCATGTTTCCGCTTTCAGCTGTGGGCTTTCTTCATGTTTCAGCTGTGTTTTCTTCATGTTTCAGCTGTGTTTTCTTCATGTTCCAGCTGTGTGTTTTCTTCATGTTTCAGCTGTGTTTTCTTCATGTGCAGCTGTTTTTCTTCATGTTTCTGCTTTCAGCTGTGGGTTTTCTTCATGTTTCAGCTGTGTTTTCTTCATGTTTCAGCTTTGTTTTCTTCTTCATGTTTCAGCTTTGTTTTCTTCTTCATGTTTCAGCTGTGTTTTCTTTGTGTTTCAGCTGTGTTTTCTTCTTCATGTTTCAGCTTTGTTTTCTTATTCATGTTTCAGCTGTGTTTTCTTTGTTTCAGCTGTGTTTTCTTTGTGTTTTAGCTGTGTGTTTTCTTTGTGTTTTAGCTGTGTGTTTTCTTCATGTTTCAGCTGTGTGTTTTCTTCATGTTTCAGCTGTGTGTTTTCTTCATGTTGCAGCTGTTTCAGCTGTGGGTTTTCTTCATGTTTCAGCTGTTTTCTTCTTCATGTTTCAGCTGTGTTTTCTTCTTCCTGTTTCAGCTGTGTTTTCTTCCTGTTTCAGCTGTGGGTTTTCTTCATGTTTCAGCTGTGGGTTTTCTTCTTCCTGTTTCAGCTGTGGGTTTTCTTCTTCCTGTTTCAGCTTTGTGTTTTCTTCATGTTTCAGCTGTGTGTTTTCTTCATGTTGCAGCTGTTTCAGCTGTGGGTTTTCTTCATGTTTCAGCTGTGTTTTCTTCTTCATGTTTCAGCTGTGTTTTCTTCATGTTTCAGCTGTGGGTTTTCTTCATGTTTCAGCTGTGTTTTCTTTTTCATGTTTCAGCTGTGTTTTCTTCGTGTTTCAGCTGTGTTTTCTTCATGTTTCAGCTATGTTTTATTTTTCATGTTTCAGCTGGCTGCGGTCATGTGGATGATGACGTATGTCGGAGCAATCTTTAACGGAGTCTCCATCCTGATCCTTGGTGCGTCTCTCTGGCTTGTTGAATTTAATCTGTAACCCAAACCGACCTGTTCTAACTAACCCTAACCCAAACTGACCTGTTCTAACTAACCCAAACCGACTTGTTCTAACTAACCCAAACCGACCTGTTCTAAATAACCCAAACTAACCCAAACTGACTGTTATAACTAAACCAAACTAACCCAAACTGACTTGTTCCAACTAACCCAAACCGACCTGTTCTAACTAACCCAAACCAACCTGTTCTAACTAACCCTAACTAACCCAAACCAACCTGTTCTAACTAACCCAAATTGACTGTTATAACTAAACCAAACTAACCCAAACTGTCTGTTATAACTAACCCAAACTGACCTGTTATAACTAACTCTAACTAACCCAAACCGACCTGTTCTAACTAACCCAAACCAACCTGTTCTAACTAACCCAAACTGACCTGTTCCAAATAACCCAAACTGACCTTGTTCCAACTAACCCAAACTGACCTTTTCTAAATAACCCTAACCCAAACTAACCTGTTCATCCATCCATCTTCATCCACTTATTCGGTATCGGGTCGCGGGGGCAGCAGCTCCAGCAGGGGACCCCAAAATTCTCTTTCCCAAGCCACATTAACCAGCTCCAACTGGGGGATCCCAAGGTGTTCCCAGGTCAGGTTGGAGATATAATCTCTCCACCTAGTCCTGGGTCTTCCCTGAGGCCTCCTTCCACCTCCCTAGGTAGGCGGCCAGGAGGCATCCTTACCAGATGCCCGAACCATCTCAACTGGCTCCTTTCAACGTGAAGGAGCAGCGGCTCTACTCCCAACTCCTCTCGGATTACTGAGCTTCTCACCCTATCTCTAAGGGAGACACCAGCCCCCCTCCTGAGGAAACCCATCTTGGCCGCTTGTACCCCGGATCTGGTTCTTTGGGTCATTACCCAGCCTTCATAACCATAGGTGAGGGTAGGAACCAGAACTGACTGGTAGATCGAAAGCTTTGGCTTCTGACTCAGCTCCCTTTTCATCACAACGATACAATAAATGGAATGTAATACCCCCCGCGCTGCTCCGATTCTCCGACCAATCTCACGCTCCATGGTCCCCTCACTCGCGAACAAGACCCCAAGGTATTTAAACTCCTTAATTTGTGGTAAGGACTCACTTCCTTCCTGAAGAAGGCACTCCATCGGTTTCCTGCTGAGAACCATGGCCTCAGATTTAGAGGTGCTGATCCTCATCCCAGCCGCTTCACACTCAGCTGCAAACCGATCCAGTGAGTGCTGAAGGTCACAGGCCGATGTTATGAGGACCACATCATCTGCAAAAAGCAGCGATGAGATCCTGAGCCCACCAAACTGCAACCCCTCCCTACCCCGACTACGCCTTGATATCCTGTCCATAAATAATACAAACAGGATTGGTGACAAAGTGCAACCCTGGTGGAGGCCAACCCTCCAGAACCTGGAACGAGTCAGACTTACTGCCGAGAACCCGAAAACAGCTCTCGCTTTGGTCATACAGAGATTGGATGGCCCTGAGAAGGGACCCCCTCACCCCATACTCCCGCAGCACCTCCCACAGTGTCTCCCGGGGAACCCTGGTCATACGCCTTCTCCAGATCCACAAAACGCATGTAGACTGGTTGGGCATACTCCCAGGCTCCCTTTCAAGATCCTTGTGAGAGTGAAGATCTGATCCATAGTTCCACGACCAGGACGGAATCCGCATTGTTCCTCTTCAATCCAACGTTCAACTATCGGCCGAACCCTCCTTACCAACACCTTGGAGTATACTTTACCAGGGAGGCCGGAAAGTGCGATACCCCTGTAATTGGCACACATCCTCTGGTCCCCGTTTTTGAAAAGCCGTGTCAGCCGGATTTAGGAGTTCCTCAAAGTGCTCCTTCCACCACTCTATTACCTCTTCAGTTGAGGTCAACAACGTCCCATTCTTACTGTACACAGCTTGGATGATTCCTCGATTCCCCTTCCTGAGGTTTTCCAGAATCACCTTGGTGCCGACCGAAAGTCCTTCTCATTGTCTTCTCCAAACTTCTCCCACACCCGCTGCTTTGCCTCTGTCACAGCAGAGGCCTCAGCCCTTCGGGCCCATCGGTACCTTGCAACTGCCTCCGGAGTCCTCCGGGATAACATATCCCAGAAAGACTCCTTCAATCGGACGGCTTCCCTGACCAGCTGTGTCCACCAGGTTGTTCCTGGGTTATCGCCCCTTGAGGCACCTAAGACCCTTAGACCACAACTCCCCGCCGCAGCTTCAGCAATGGAAACTTTGAACATTGTCCACTCAGGTTCAATGCCCCCAGCCTCCACAGGGATGCATGAAAAGCTCCGCCGGAGGTGTGAGATGAAAGTCTGTTGGACAGGGGCCTCCTCCCAGACGTTCCCAATTTACCCGCACTACGTGTTTGGGCTTACCAGGTCTGTCCAGAGTCCTCCTCCATCCCCTGACCCAACTCACCACCAGATGGTGATCAGTTGACAGCTCCACCCCTCTCTTCACCTGAGTGTCCAAAACATACGGCCTCAGATCAGATGAAATGATTATAAAATTGATCATTGACCTTTGGCCTAGGGTGCTCTGGTACCACGTACAATTATGAGCATCCCTATTTTCGAACATAGTATTTGTTATGGACAATCCTAGCACAGAATTTCAACAACAGACAACCACTCTGGTTTCCTCCCACAGGTGGTGGGCCCATGGGCTGGAGAGAGAAGCGCCACATAGCTTTTTTGGGCTGTGCCCGGCCAGGCTCCGTGGCAAACCTGGCCACCAGGTGCTCACTGACGAGGCCACCAGGTGCTCACTGACGAGCCCGCCGTCTGGGCCTGGCTCCAGACGGGGGCCCCGGGCTTCCTCCGGTAAGGGTCCCTCGATCCCTTCCTCGCTTTTTCATAGGATCTTTGAACCATTCTTTGTCTGGCCCCTCGCCTGAGGGGTTAGGGTTAGTTAAGTCTAACCCACCACTTTGCCAAACAAAGCTCCAGACAATGCAGCCCTCAGGTTCATAGGGACACACAAACCTCTCCACCACAATAAGGTGATGGTTCCCTAACTAACCCCAACCCTAACTAACCCCAACTGACCTGTTCTAACTAATTTAAACTAACCTTTCTAACTAACCCTAACTAACCTGTTCAAATTAACCCTAACCCTAACTAACCTGTTTAAATTAACCTTAACCCTAACTACCCTGTTCTATCCAACCCAAACTGACCCTGATCTTCTTCGCTTGTTTCCAGCGGACATTATTTTCTTCAGCACTCCGCTCCTCTACCAGAAGAAGAAGGTACAGCAGACAAGTCATTAATGTTTTTAACTGATCTTCTGTCAGCATTGTCTCCCACAGCGTTTGTATATTATATATATTTACTACTATTTTATATATATATATATATATATATATATATATATATATATATATATATATATATATATATATATATTTACTGTGTGTGTGTGTGTGTGTGTGTGTGTGTGTGTGTGTAGACACAGATTGATCAGTACACTGCACTGATCCGGTCCAGAGTGGAGGAGATGCTAGAGAAGTAAGTTCCCATCAGATTTGGGGGCGTTGGGGGGTCTTACACGGTCTCTGGGTTCCAGGCTGCGGGTGTAGCTCCTCCACCCTAACAGTGTGTCTCTGTGTGTGTTTCTGTGTGTGTCTGTGTGTGTGTGTGTGTCTGTCTCTGTGCGTGTGTGTGTGTTTCAGGGTGCAGGACAGGTTACCTGGTGCTGTGAGAAGATCCAAAGCTGAGTGACCAGCTGACCCCACGCTGTGGTCTGATTGGTCCGTCTGTAAGCGAATCAGCTGCTGACTGATAAGAAGAACTGTTTGTTTTATTCACTTTGTTTCTCGACATTAAAAGAAGAGTTCACATTATCTGCCCTCTCATGTCATATGTCTGTTTAGGGTTAGGGGCTAGGGTTAGACTTAACTACCCCTAATCTTGTCATGGGGTTAGGGTTAGACTTAACTAACCCTAAATACCCCTAACCCTCTCATGTCACATTACGTCCTGTTTAGGGTTAGAGGTTAGGGTTAAACTTAACTAGCCCTAACCCTCTCATGGGGTTAGGGTTAGACTTAACTACCCCTAACCCTCTCATGTCATATGTCTGTTTAGGATTAAGGGTTAAGGTTAGACTTAACTACCCCTAACCCTCTCATGGGGTTAGGGTTAGACTTAACTACCCCTAACCCTCTCATGTCATATGTCTGTTTAGGATTAAGGGTTAGGGTTAGACTTAACTACCCCTAACCCTCTCATGGGGTTAGGGTTAGACTTAACTACCCCTAACCCTCTCATGTCATATGTCTGTTTAGGATTAAGAGTTAGGGTTAGACTTAACTAACCAAACACCAGTAAAGACTTATCAAATAAAGACTCATGAAATAAAGTGTAGCTTCCTCCAGTTAACAGACACGGACACAAGGTGTTCTTGTTTACGGGCATGTATTGGTCTTATGATGCCTTCCTCAATGTCATCAAACATGCCGTGAGCACTAAATACATACAATATAGAAATCACAAAATTACAGAAATAATATTCTCACAGAGAACACATGAATAAATAAGCAACACAGACAATTACACACAAGAAATACTACACATACCTCATTGGCCGTGTTAACTCCAGGGGAGTGAAAAAACAGGTAACAAACTTCTCTCCAGCGTGTCCCTCAAACTTACGAATATAAAGCCATTACAAACAAGTCAATGAGTCGCAGCTAGCTTGGCATGCACTGCATGCTCCGTTGCTGGTGCAACGCAAATAAATGTCTGGAACAAAACAAACCTCTGCACAATAGTTCCGCTATATAAACCCACAAACAGGTCAGCTCACACACACACTTCAAAGCATAAGAAATGCAGAGAAAACAAAAATATATTACGCTACATTCAAACATGATTACTTATTAAATTAAATTAAACTATTCTTTAATGAACTTAAATTATGCAACTGTCTCTGCCGCAGCTACATAAAGACTTATGAAATATAGACTTATGAAATAAAGACTTATACATTATAGAATTATGAAATAAAGACTTATGAATTATAGACTTAGAAATTACAGAATTATGAAAGAAAGACTTATGAATTAAAGAATTATAAATTATAGAATTCTGATATAAAGACTTATGAAATAAAGACTTATGAAATAAATATTTATGAATTATAGACTTATGAAATAAAGACTTATGAATTATAGACTTATGATATAAAAACTTCATATAACAGACCCTGTTTTTAGAGCAGAGGGAACGCACCGCGGAGCGAAGCCTCACCCTCTCATTAATGAGTCATAATCAGATGATATTGATCTGCTGTTAATTATTGATCTATTGTAAAATGTCTTTTTATTACAAATACTGACTCAAACTGCCAATGCTGCAGGACACGTTCTGTCTGTTATTAGAGAGTGTGGAAGTATGGTGTACACACTGTGTGTACACCATACTTCCACACAGTACATACAGAGAAGTACTGTGTTTTCTTTAGTTTTATGAAACGCAACTGAGTCCATTGAGTTGAATCTGTCCCACAGGTGAAACAGGTCAATGTGCAGATAGGGACAAAAAACTTTATTCAACGTAACAGGAGACAAATGGTTTATTCCACCTCTGTGTGACATTTAAAATCATGAATAATAAATCTTTTTTTTCCTTTGAATCTGCCGAGAATTATTGAAAAGATTTTCTCCATGTGGCGCTGTTGTTATCACATCGTCACCATCAACACACTAACAAAGTCCACTGAACTGATATCAGAGGTCAAAGGTCACTGGCGGCTGAAAAACTGATTCTGCTGAAACGGCAGAAAGAAGAGACCAACCACAGGAGAGAGAGGAAGCAGGATTCTAAAGAAATGTGACTGAGACAGGAAGAAGTGTTTCACAACTGACTGGACAGAAAGACGGAAAGAGACAGAACGCTATGAACAAGACGCCTGACAACTGACGAGTTAGAAAAGACTTTAACAGAGAGAGAGAGAGAGAGAGAGAGAGAGAGAGCAGCTGCTTGTTAACGAGTTTCACATTCTGAGTGACGACAAACACATCTGCAAAACATCTGCATCTGATCAGCTGATCAGAGGAAAATGGCCGTCAGCTCCCCGAGAGACAAGTGAGTCAAACCAACTTTTAATTGAATTTAATATTCTCAGTGTACATGTGATTACATTATGATTTATATGATATATAGAATTTATATGATTTATATGATCTATATGATATATATAATTTATATGATCTATAGGATTTATATGATATATGTGATATATAATTTATATGATATATGATTTATATGATCAATATGATCTATACGATATATATGATTTATATGATCTATAAGATTTATATGATCTATATGATATATATAATTTATATGATTTATATGATCTATATGATTTATATGATCTATAAGATTTGTAAGATCTATATGATTTATACGATCTATATGATATATCATTTATATGATCTATATGATCTATATGATCTATATCATTTATATGATCTATATGATCTATATGATCTATATAATATATATAATTATATGATCTATATGATCTATACACACGCGCGCGCGCGCGCACACACACACACACACACACACACACACACACAAAGGACTAAACAGACAAAACTGACAGAAACAGCAGGGAGGGGAACAACTGGGAACACAAGAAAGGGATGAGAGAGTGAAGCGAAACCTTAACAATAAGCATAATAATAATAAAATGTTTATGGTTTTACTTTGAAAATGTCTTTCTGCAGGTATTTTGGTGTGTGGCTGATTTTCTTCATGCTTGGTTTGGGAACGCTGCTGCCCTGGAACTTCTTCATGACGGCTACCATGGTATGACATCACTTCCTTTCTGTGCTCCACCTACATCCCATCCACTGCTCTAACCCAGCATTTATTTTGAAGGATGGGGAATTATATTGAGTAAAAACTGAAACAGCAGTCCAGTGTAAGTGACTGTCCTGATACGTTTTTTCATTTAATTTCAGATATTAGTGTATGATATAACATATTAATGTATCCCATGTGTGTTATTGAAGTGGTAACTCCGCGGCCGACTGCAGTTCCTCAATCGTTCCCCGTAAGAACATCTTTAACGGACAATTCAACATGTTTACAGCCCCGGACAATACAACCGTTTTAGTTTCTAAAGAAAAGTTTCTGTTTTAATGACAACTGCATTTTTATATAATTCACCTGTTTAATTATTCTAAAGGAACAATATGTAATACTAGTGTTTAAAATTGTTACTGCAGTACAAATTAAAAATACTGGAGAGAGTCATCTCTGGACACACTTCATCAGCTTTTAACTTGCGAACCGCTAAACATACCTCTACCCCGCCGTCTTCTCCACCTCAATAATAAATAATAACAAAATAAAGTGTGTACTGAAATACACACTTTATTGTGATAGAATTATGGCAACAACCACTAAACCCACTGCAGGTCCTCTCTTCCCGATTAACAGCCCCACCCCCCCCCCCCTCCCCCTCCCCCGGCTAAAAATAACTCAGAGTTGGCTACAACTGTTGAACATGCTCCACGTTGTAAAAACCCGTGGCAGCTTGCCTGGTCCTGCGGTAACGTTAGCCATTAGCAGGGTTAGCATGGTGGTGTTAGCCACGGTTAGCCAGGACCAGTCGGCCGTGTCTCAAGTGTTTTTGCGAGTAACCAACTCAGGCACTCTAGCTATATAATTCAATGTGAGTACACAAATGACATGAAATGCCTGTCCCACGTAGCTGTGATAAATTAGCATGAAGCTAATGCTTAGCTACTGGTTTAGGAGGAAATTAGCCAATTTGGCATCTTTTGGGTTCCGTCTTTCAAATACATCTCCAATATGTACCCGATGTTTGATATGTCTCTGGTTATGCGATTGTTAAAAACATTTTTTTGGGGTCGGGTAGAATCTTTTTGATCCTCTTTAGTCATTTTAGGATTTTTTGATATTTTTAATATATATATATATATATATATATATATATATATATATATATATATCTACACAAGATTAAGTATTTCAGTATGAAAACCCAGATTTTACAGGAAGTGTCCTCTATCATAAATACACGTCTGGCATTTGTAGCAAAGGAAAACACTTGAAAATATGTTAAAAATTCATTGTGGATAGACCGCTGCCTCTCAGTCATCTTAGGACATTTTACAGATAGAGCAGGTCTAAACTGCTCCATAATTTACAGATAGAGCAGGTCTAGACCGCTCTATAACTTACAGATAGAGCAGGTCTAGACCACTCTATAATTTACAGATAGAGCAGGTCTAGACCACTCTATAATATACAGATAGAGTAGGTCTATAATTTATAAACTATTCTAGTAATTCCTCAAGCATTTAGTGGCGATGCACACTCTGACCAAAACCGATTGAATCTTGTATTAAAATCACCTACAATAAGTACTTTGTCTGATTTAAGGACTATATCTGATGAAAACGCTGAGAATTCAGATAAAAACTCATTTAATAACAACAAATATAATTGGCTGTAATGTTTTCCATGACGGATGTTGCAGATTAACAACAAGGCTTTCATACGAGTTATAATTCATTAATTTCATTTAGAATAACATATTCTTCACGGCCCAGCCATGTTTCTGTAAGAAAGACTAGATTAGTTTGATTATCTGATATCAGATAGTTTACTGGTACTGCTTTAGAAGACAGATCTAATATTTAATAGTCCACATCTTATTTTCCTATTCTGTTTTATCATTGCAGTGGTAGTTTTAATTCCAGTTAGGTTGTTAAGTACAGCCCTTTTTCTGTTTACCTTTGATTAACCGATCTGAGTTGTTCTATTATTAGACTATAAGTGGGCGACTGCTTCAGTGGAGGCACAGAGGAGTTATTACTACTGATTATCAGACTTGGGTTGTGGTGGTTTATGGCCAATAATAGACTCGGTCAGATTTTTTTATGAGAGCGACTCCGTCCAAAGTGGGATGAATGCCGTCTCTCCTAAACAGAGCAGGCTTTCCCCAGAACGCCCTCCAGTATCTACGTAGGCCACATAATTAGCTAGGCCGTCTCTCCTAATCAAACCAGGCTTTCCCCAGAACGCCCTCCAGTATCTACATAGGCCACATCATTAGCTAGGCCGTCTCTCCTAATCAAACCAGGCTTTCCCCAGAACGCCCTCCAGTATCTACGTAGGCCACATCATTAGCTAGGCCGTCTCTCCTAATCAAACCAGGCTTTCCCCAGAACGCCCTCCAATATCTACGTAGGCCACATCATTAGCTGGGCTGTCTCTCCAAATCATACCAGGCTTTCCCCAGAATGCCCTCCAGTATCTACGTAGGCCACATCATACATACATCACATTAGATGTGGTTCTACATCTCCCGCTGTGGCCCTAGGGACACACATGACCGCGTCCGCCGGAGCCGCTAGCCTCACATATCGCAGTATAGAGCTCCCAATAACCAGCCTCCCATATCGCGGTATAGAGTTCCCAATAACCAGCCTCACATATCACAGTATAGAGCTCCCAATAACCAGCCTCACATATTGCAATATAGCGCTCCCAATAACCAGCCTCACATATCACAGTATAGAGCTCCCAATAACCAGCCTCATACATAGCAGTATAGCGCTCCCAATAACCAACTTCATGTTCCACAGTATAGAGCTCCCAATAACCAACTTCACATTCTGCAGTATAGAGCTCCCAATAACCAACTTCACATTCCACAGTATAGAACTCCCAATAACCAGCCTCACATATTGCAGTATAGAGATCCCAATAACCAGCCTCACATTCCGCAGTATAGAGCTAACAATAACCAACTTCACATTCCACAGTATAGAGCTCCCAATAACCAACTTCATGTTCCACAGTATAGAGCTCCCAATAACCAACTTCACATTCTGCAGTATAGAGCTCCCAATAACCAACTTCACATTCCACAGTATAGAACTCCCAAGAACCAGCCTCACATATTGCAGTGTAGAGCTCCCAATACCCAGCCTCACATTCCGCAGTATAGAGCTCCCAATAACCAACTTCACATAGCGCAGTACAGAGCTCTCAATAACCAACTTCAAGTTCTGCAGTATAGAGCTCCCAATAACAAACCTCACGTTCCGCAGTACAGAGCTCCCAATAACCAACTTCACGTTCTGCAGTATAGAGCTCTCAATAACCAACTTCAGGTTCTGCAGTATAGAGCTCCCAATAACCAACTTCACATATCGCAGTATAGAGCTCTCAATAACCAACTTCAAGTTCTGCAGTATAGAGCTCCCAATAACGAAGCTCACGTTCCACAGTACAGAGCTCCCAATAACCAACTTCACATTTGGCAGTATAGAGTGCCCAATTATCATCTTCATATATCACAGTATAGATCTCCCAACAACCGGAGCTGACTTCTCAGCCGGTGTGTTACTGAGTGGGCAGAAACTGTTAGGAAGGTTGAAGATGTTGGCGCCAGCCATAGGCTCCGATTTAGAGTGTCCGCCCCCATGTGATCTCCCCGGTTTAGAGATAGCGCTACGCTTCTTTCAGACAGTCACCCACTTGCCCGGCTGCTCGGGGTCTGCCGGGGGAGCTGCTAACATAAGCTGCAGTATGTTGGTCCCCACCAGCTATGGGGCGCTGGCTAGCTCCAGAAGCATATGATCCTGATTCCATGGTGCCTCAAACTCACTAAGCCCTGCCTCCAGGGCAGCAAATATACTCCATTTATTAATTTATTACATGTAGCGTCATCACTAAAGGAGGCAGAGGATTAGCTACACATCTGACACACAGAGCAAGAGAGAACAGTAGAGGGACAGGAGTTAGCCAATGCTAATGGCTAAGCTAAAGTAGCTAACAATGTTCTAACGAATGTGAGACCAGCAAGGCAAAAGAACCTGTGAAGTTTAAATAAGATCCAGGCAAATAGCCACTAAATGAAAGAATAACAAAGAGTTGAGTATGTGTCTGCTAGAGCACAAACTGGCGCCTGTAACCCTGGGACACTGGAGGTGAGACAATACTTACCGTAAACGGCAGCACGTCCAACAACGTAGCCAACCAATCATTCAACATGTCCGTCCCAAACTGACGGTCAGGGAAGTAGTAACAGATCAATTAGAGAAACCAATGGGCGCAGAGCTGAGAGCCACACACAGGAAGTCAACCAACGTATGGTTGTTTGAGTCTCAATAGAAACAGAATAATACAATGGTTGTGTCTGTGTCTTTAGTACTTCACCAGCCGTCTGAAGGACTCGTCATTGGTCGAATATTCAGCCAATCAGACAGAAGCAGAAGGTGAGCATCGCAGCCTTCTGGAGGCTAAATTCAACAACGTGATGACGCTGTGCGCCATGCTGCCGCTGCTCCTTTGCACCTGCCTCAACTCCTTCCTGCACTCACTGTGAGTACTGCAACACAACACCAACAACACACCAAAACCAATGAAGAAGAGTCCAACATCACACATAAATCAACAAGGAAGACTACAGGAAGTCATGGAGGCCAGTGGTCTGAAGTGGTGGGTAGATGTTAGATCAGACCTGATACATGTGTCACCATGAACACACTAACAGGGTTATAGCAGCACTTTCTCCTATAATCCAACATGTTTCAACAGGAAATGTGATCTGAACATTAACATCTGCAGCTTAGAGAGGCTCAGAAATATAGAAACTGCATTAGCGTCTGATGATGATGGTTTGAGTGTTTAAGATTTGGCATCTACCCCAGCAGTGGTCCTGGGCCCTTCAGCAGAGGCCATCCAGGGTTGGAAAGAGTCCAGATGTTTCTCAGGACTTTACAGTGATCCCTTTTGGGGAGGCGGGTGACTATGTTCATGCAGGAGGTTACAGATGTCTTCTTAGAGGGTGAATTAGTCCTGAGGGACATTTGACAAGTCATTGAGATTGTTGGGTAGGTCTGGAAGAACCTTTAGGGGAAGAATTTCTAGGGGGATCCAGCACCGGTTTCAACAGCCAATAGAAAGATCAGCTGGTCAAGTCAGCAACAGACTATAGAAATAAAATGATCAATAATCCATTTTATTTCCATGTTACAAACTGTCAGCTGGTAGCTCAATGAGCAGCGTATGTGGTGGAGAGGGACTGAAGAGAAATAAAACCTGTTCATCTCTACTGGAAATGCAGCTCTCAATCCTCATTCATATTTAAATGATATCCAGCTACAACACGTCAGAACGGCCGCACAGTGAGGCTTTCTATGCAGATATACAACGTCTCCTCTCATTGGTAAGAAGCTTCCGGAAGGCTGCAGACCGGAGTCTACAGTTTACACTGGTCTTGGCCAGAGTCTTTGGTTTGAACTGGACTTTCCATGTCCTGAAAAGAGACATGCTGTGTGATCCTTGCTGCTATCTTTACAGTTTGTTCTGTGTGATACATGCTGCCATCTTTACAGTTTGTTCTGTTTGATACATGCTGCTATCTTTAGTTTGTTCTGTGTGATCCATGTTGCTATCTTAACAGTTTGTTCTGTGTGATACATGCTGCTATCGTTACAGTTTGTTCTAATTCAATTTTTCAATTAAATTTTATTTATAGTATCAATTCATAACAAATGTTATCTCTAGACACTTTACAGATAGAGCAGGTCTAGACCACACTTCAGAATTTACAAGTACCCAACAGTTCTAGTAGTTTCCTCCAGAGCAAGCAACAGTGCGACAGTGGCGAGGAAAAACTTCCTTTTAGGCAGAAACCTCGGACAGACCCAGGCTCTTGGTAGGCGGTGTCTGATGACCGGTTTGGATTAGAATGAAGAGTGGCAATAACAGTCACAAAAAATAATAGTTTGTAGTAGTTCATGGCATAGCAGGATACTATGCGGCGTTACAAGGCACAGCAGGACATAGCAGGGCACAGCAGAGCGTAGCAGGATGTAACACGGCATTGCAGGACATGTAGCGGGACCATGGCGACAACTGCTACCATGATTTTGGAGCCTGCCTGATCCAAGGAAACATGCTGGGCGAAAAAGAACATAAGGACTCCGGGGAATGACTCCCCAGAGCTAGGTTAGTAACTAGGTTAGTAACAAGCATTTGTGGGACATGGATGCACACAAATGGAAAGATAGAAAGATAGAGGAGAGAGGAACTCGGTGTGTCAAAGGAAGTCCCCCAGCAGTCTAAAACTATTACAGCATAACTAGGAGAGACAGGGTAAAGAGAGGAGCCTTGTCAGGCTAGAACTCTCCCCAACCAGATCCCATCCCTCTGTCTAGAGGAGATGGGAAGAGAGAGAAAGAGAGAGAGAGGGAGAGAGAGAGAGAAAGAGATCCATCCCTCTGTCTAGAGGATATGGGGGGAGAGAGAGAGAGAGTTCCATCCCTCTGTCTAGAGGAGGTGGATATGAGAGAGAGAGAGAGAGAGAGAGAGAGAATTCAATTTTATTTATATAGTGCTTAATCACAACAACAGTTATCTCTTTGCCTATAGCGGCGTAACTAATGGATGGTTCAGGACTCTCCTGAGCTAGCCCTAACTATAAGCTTTATCAAAGAGGAAAGTCTAAAGTCTACCCTTAAATGTGGAGACGGTGTCTGCTTCCCGAACCCAAACTGGAACCTGGTTCCACAGGAGAGGAGCCTGATAGCTGAACGCTCTGGCTCCCATTCTACTTTTAGAGACTCTAGGAACCACAAGTAACCCTGCATTCTGGGAGCGCAGTGCTCTTGTAGGGGTGTAAGGTACTATGAGCTCTTTAAGATAAGATGGTGCCTGACCATGAAGAGCTTTGTAGGTGAGAAGAAGGATTTTAAATTTTAAATTATTACTTTGTTCTATGTGATACATGCTGCTATCTTTACAGTTTGTTCTGTGTGATACATGCTGCTATCTTTAGTTTGTTCTGTGTGATCCATGCTGCTATTTTTACAGTTTGTTCTGTGTGATACATGCTGCCATCTTTACAGTTTGTTCTGTGTGATCCATGCTGCTATCTTTAGTTTTTTCTGTGTGATACATGCTGCCGTCTTTACAGTTTGTTCTGTGTGATCCATGCTGCTATCTTTAGTTTGTTCTGTGTGATCCATGCTGCTATCTTTACAGTTTGTTCTGTGTGATCCATGCTGCTATCTTTAGTTTGTTCTGTGTGATCCATGCTGCTATCTTTACAGTTTGTTCTGTGTGATCCATGCTGCTATCTTTAGTTTTTTCTGTGTGATACATGCTACCATCTTTACAGTTTGTTCTGTTTGATACATGCTGCTATCTTTAGTTTGTTCTGTGTGATCCATGCTGCTATCTTTACAGTTTGTTCTGTTTGATACACAAGCAACACTCTACCAACACACAAGAAACATGCTACCAACACACAACCAACGCACAACAACATGCTATCAACACACATGCAACAAGCTACCAACACACAAGCAACATGCTACCAACACACAAGCAACGCACTACTGTAACCTCTGTGATGTTTCCTATCCCTGAGTGAATCTCTCGGAGCCCATCGGGTTTGTGGTAAAAGCAGGTTTATTCCTCATCTGCATTTATGACAAAGGACAATCGTGCAGAATTGTCATCTCATGTGGACAAACAGTGCATGCTCTTCCTAGGGGTAAATCCTCCGTTGCTCTGAGGATTACCACACACTATGTACTACTCTTAAAACTCTAAAGATTACAGTTACAGTTTGACACCTTGATTGTATAGTAAATTTAAGCTCATAAACTAAATAAATTAAACAAAAAATTGTCCCTCTTACTTTTGGAATGAAGAAATAACATGTAACAATGTTATTACACAAAATTCCCTACAGTTACCTTTACATTTTTCCAATTAATTTTAACAATTATATGAAAACAATTATGCAACGTCATTACATTTAACACACAGGAGGCAAATAAACTGTAGAAAATATCACGTCAGCATGTCAGAACGTCAACACGTCAGCATGCCAACAAGCCACCACATCGACACGTCAACATGCCAACACGCCAGCATGCCAGCACGTCAACACATCAACACGTCAGCACGTCAACACGTCAACACGTCAGAACATCAGAACGTCAGCAAGTCAACACCTCAGAACGTCGCTACCAATATGCTACCAACACAAAAGCAACACGCTACCATCACACAAGCAACACGCTACCATCATGCTACCAAAACACAAGCAACACGCTACCAACATGCTACCAACACACAAGCAACATGCTACCAACATGCTACCAACACACGAACAAAACGCTACCAACACACAAGCAACACGTTACCAACACACAAGCAACATGCTACCAACACACAAGAAACACGCTACCAACATGCTACCAACACACGAACAAAATGCTACCAACACACAAGCAACACACTACCAACATGATACCAACACACAAACAACATGCTACCAACACACAAGAAACACGCTACCAACATGCTACCAACACACAAGCAACACGCTACCAACAAGCAACCAAAACACAAGTACCGGAAACGGACATGAGTCAGATACGCTTACTGCAACACGTCAGCACGTCAACACATCACCACGTAAGCGAGACAACACGTCAGCACGTCAACATGTTAACACGCCAGCACGTCAGCACGTAACACTTAAACAAGCCACCACATCAACACGTCAACATGCCAGCACGCCAGCATGCCAGCACATCAACACATCAACACGTCAGCACGTCAACATGTCAGAACATCAGAACGTCAGCACGTCAACACCTCAGAATGTCAGAACGTCAACACCTCAGCACGTCAGCACGTCAGAACTTCAACACGTCAGCACGTCAACACGTCAGCACGTCAGCACGTCAGAACATTAGCACGTCAGCACGTCAACACGTCTCTCTACCAACACACTACCAACACGCTGTTAACACACAAGCAACATGCTACCAACACACAAGCAACACGCTACCAACAAGCAACCAACACACAAGTACCGGAAACGGACATGAGTCAGATACGCTTACTGCAAACCAACACAAAAGCAACACGCTACCAATATGCTACCAACACAAAAGCAACACGCTACCATCACACAAGCAACATGCTACCAACATGCTACCAACACAAAAGCAACACGCTACCAACATGCTGCCAACATGCTACCAACATGCTACCATCACACAAGCAATACGCTACCAACACACAAGCAACATGCTTCCAACACACAAGCAACATGCTACCAACACACAAGCAACACGCTACCAACAAGCAACCAACACACAAGTACCGGAAATGGACATGAGTCAGATACGCTTACTGCAACACGTAAGCACGTCAACACATCAGCACGTCAGCACGTCAACACCTCAGAACTTCAACACCTCAGAACGTCAACATGTCAGAACGTCAACACGTCAGAACGTCAACACGTCAGAACGTCAACATGTCAGCACGTCAGAACGTCAAAACGTCAAAACGTCAAAACCTCAGAACGTCAGCACGTCAGCACGTCAACTCTCTACGCACGTCTATGGAAAGCCAAACCGTTCAAATATATGTGATTTCTCACATGTAAACAACACGTAAACAACACGTAAACAACATGTAAAGACCGCTTAAACAAAACACACGTAAATAATGCGTTGATTTTTCACACGTTAACAACGTGTAAAAGACATGTAAACAACGTGTAAACAACGCGTAGACAACGTGTTGTTTACATGTTAATTTCATGTGAATTTGAGCCATTTGGTCACTTCTCCAGTTTGAATGGGTGAGCGTCCTAAGTTTCCATTGGCTGCTGAGCAGTAGGGTTAAACCATTTCTGTAAGCCTGGGGAGGGGGTCGCCTGCCAATATTCAACATGCAAAGGATCCTCTCACTTCTTTCTCATTTCTTCTTTTTTGTTTAGCTTTTAAAAAATATATAATATTAATTTTAATTTAATGAATTTACTATTCAATTCTAAACTATTTTCATCAAGATAACATTACCACCTTTTGGTCCACTTTTTGTTTAAGTGTAGTATTTTTTATTTCTTGCACATATTGTACAGTGGTTCCTGGTTATTTACCTGTTGTATATTATTTTTTCTGTACAAGCTTTCTTTATATATTTGCAATTGGCTAGTGTGTTTATATTAATATAATATAAGCTTTGTTTATAATATAGCTTTTGCTATGGCTGACATCAATACTATTAACCTGCCTAAATATACAATGTTAGCAAATGGACAATATTATAGAGGATAAATCTCACACTTTCATGTTGACAACACCCAAAGAGATGTACAATCATGACAAATGTTTTTATTTCGTACCATTAACAAGCAAAAGCCAGTGCATAAAGTTGTCTGTGGCATTACACTAAATGTGTTTCTGAATAACAAAACAACCTCTAAAAAAAGAAAAGGAGAAGCAGTAATGTCATAAACTTCAAATTATTATCATTATCATCCTTCAAGTGTTGCTGTCCAGCAAAAAATAAAATATATCTACATACAGATAGTGAACCTTTCTAAACTAAAAAAAAGAGCATTAAGGACCTTAAATGTCACATTTGATTTGCGACATCAGATATTAAGGCTAACGCTGCCATGCTAATGCTGGCATGCTAACGCTGGCATGCTAACACTGCCATGCTAATCCTACTGGAGGACCAAGCAAGCGGCCCACAGAGGTCTACGTGCAGCCTGTCCAGCAGCAGACAACGGTGAGTTATTTTAAACTATGAGTGCGGGGCTGTAAATCAGGAAGCGAGGGCTGTGAAGGACTTGAATGGTAGAATCCATACAGTCCAAACTCAATCTAGCGTTGGCATTTTCGAGAGAAAATGTAAACGGTTCCAAGTGCTTAGGATTGTGGGTAGTGTAGTTCTCCTTAAGATCCTGACTAAAACATGTTTTTCTTCATACACGTTTGATTTCATTCAGACTTCTAGCTTACACAGGCACAGAAACTTTTGTTACACTACAGCTTGTGATCAGTCTGCCTTGGATGGTTCAAACATTATAATATCTCATCAAACATGATAATAAAATGCTTGTAGAACTTTGCAAACCAGAAGAACTCCCAACCCAGGACACCATTTCATCAAAACTGGATCATTTAACAGAAATACAACATATTTGTTAAAGTAGACCATTTAGATACATAGTACTTCATATTTCGGCTGTACTATATATTGTGTATAGTCAGTAGATATATATTTTTAAAACCCTAGATATTAACAAACCAGAAAAAACTACAACTGTGGTGAGGATTTTTACCAAGGCACACGGCGCGTTTGTAGGGAACTGTAGTTTAAAAATATAAAATAAAATATTCTTAACCACATATGCAGCACCTTAAAAAATTATAATATTTATAATAAATCTCGACTTTAGTAAAGAAAAACATAAGACAGAGCTTGTATGAAAACAACTAGTGTCTTCACTGAATACATGTAGTCTTTTAGCATTGAGAAGAGGAAAAATTCAGATGTTCACACACTTTGTGATCAATAACAGGTTGTTTCTTCATCCTAAGATTTGGCATTCACAATTACAGTAAGCTGCTTTATTTTAGGGATTTAGTGAAGGCCGGTCATTTTCGACCCGGTGGACAAGGGTTGTATACACCAAAAGGACGACAACACCATGGTGAACAAGCAGTTAAGCTGCCTGCAACAGACTTACACCTGTTCAGTCAAGCCGTTTTTTTTTAATTGTGTGTGAGTTAATCTGAGGAAGTATAATGTAGGTATCCTGAAGCTCTGAGGCTCTGGAGTATTATCTAAAAGGCCTCACTAAGGAAGCACTACCCAGTACATTTATTTTTGCTGCATTGGTATTTAAACTGAACTACTACTTCTTCATTGGAGTTTTCTTCCTACATTCTAAAGGAAAATCAGTGGGTTGTGCTTTTGAGCCGCAAAATACTTACACACAAAAACATAGAAAAATAGGGTCCAGATAAAAAACGACTAAAGTAGTTAACCTTGTGGGCTTTCTCTGCTAAGGAAGTGAGGTTTTTGGGCGCTTGCGCACGCAGCGACCGGCAGCAGTAGCAGTAGTGTGGCATTTGTTTTTCTGTTTTGGCTCAGTAGCCATTATATTTTACAGTTTCTAATTGATGTTAAGCAGAACTGTAGCTTATTCGTAGCCTTTGTGTCAACATTCGGTGGACTGGTTTCCACAAGCCGCAGAAATCATGTTACTTACCACTGGCATGGAGTGGCTGGCACTTGTGTTGTTGCTGTCGGCATCCTACCTGGTTCGAGGTTGGGACGGCGACCATCCAACAGGAAGGATCGAGTACACCAGAGACTTTCTGCTTGGGTTCAACAACCCCACAAACACCAAGTCACTTTCTGACTTGGTCTTCCCTAACCTGGAGGAGCTTGTTCAAGGTTCGGGGAAGAGAGGCCACGCTGGCATACCTCTCCGCAAAGTGAGGAAGCGGGGCCGAAGAGGAGAAATCCGGGTTCGAGCGAGACGGCAACCCCTGGCTCGCATCGCCCTGCCTTCCATCATCCTGGCCAATGCCCGGTCCCTCCGCAACAAGATCGACGATCTCCAGGCCCATGTCCGTTATCAGCACGAATTTAAGGAAGCTTGCATCCTGGCGCTGACGGAAACATGGCTTGGGGAGAAGAAACTGGACAGCGAGATGGCAATAGACGGGTTTGGTGCACCGCTGCGTACAGACCGAGAGGCTGTAATCACCGGCAAGTCGCGAGGTGGGGGGTGTGTTTGTACATCAATGAACGCTGGTGCAAAAATTTTATTGTGAGAGCATCAGTATGCACCAAGGACATTGAACTGCTCTCTGTATCGATGCGTCCACCCTATTTACCACGGGAATTCCCACCGATTTTTGTAACTGTGGTGTATATTCATCCAAAGGCGAATGAGAGCACCGCTGCAGAATTGATCGTGCAGACTGTACAGAAGTTACTGTCACTGTCTCCTGACGCCCCGAATGTAATCCTGGGAGATTTTAATCATTGCTCACTTAACAAAACTTTAAAAGGCTTTTATAAATCTATATCTTGCCCTACCAGAAATGGCAAGACACTTGATCAATGTTACGGTTCGATTAAAGGGGCCTATAAATCCATTCCGCTCCCTCCACTAGGTACAGTTCAATTCAATTCAATTCAATTTTATTTATAGTATCAATTCATAACAAGAGTTATCTCAAGACACTTTACAGTAGGTCTAGACCAGATAGAGTAGGTCTAGACTACACTCCAGAATTTACAAGGACCCAACAGTTCTAGTAGTTCCCTCCAGAGCAAGCAACAGTGCGAAAAACTTCCTTTTAGGAAGAAACCTCGGACAGACCCAGGCTCGTGGTGGGCGGTGTCTGACGACCGGTTGGGGTACCGGTACAGCAGACCATAATTGTGTACATCTTATTCCTGCATATCGCACATGCTTTCCGAGGGGAAAAGTTCTCACCAAAAGGGTGAAGCTGTGGTCTGAGGATGCTGTACAAGTACTGCAAGGCTGCCTGGACTGTACGGTGTGGGAGGAGTTCATCACATCATCTAGGGACTTGGATGAGCTCACAAATGTTGTCAGTTCCTGGATCTCATACTGTAAAGATATTGTAATTCCGGATAGAGAGGTAAAGATAAACCCTGGGTGAGCAAACATCTTAAAATTCTGTCAAGTAAGAAAAAACATGCTTTTAAACAGGGCAATGTCACTGAACTAAACTCTATACAAAAAGAGATTAAACAGGAAATAAAAAGGTGCAAACTGGGTTATAGAGATAAAGTAGAAAGACAATTAAGTAACAATAATTTGGGCTCAGCCTGGGACAGTGTCAAGAATATTGTTCGACTTAATGACAAAGCAAGGAAGAAGACATTTTTTAGAAGGTTTTACGGCAGACTCTGCACTGGCACACAAGTTTTATTCTAGGTTTGATGTCCACGATTCTAGTAAAGAAACGGGTGGATTAAGGGACAGTCTCATTAACTCTGGTCTTTTATTTCTGAACGCAATGTTGTGAACACTTTTAAACATAGCAAGTCTTGTACAAGCCTTGGCCCCAACAACCTTAGCAGCCGCATGCTGACACACTGTGCGGACCAATTAGGCTTCAATTTTTTTATCATATTTTTAACCTGTCTTTGTGCCAACATAGAGTCCCAAACTTATGGAAACAATCTACAATTATTCCCATTGCGAAAAGTAACCACCCAAAAATTCTGAATGACTATAGACCTGTGGCTCTAACTTCATTAGTTATGAAGTCCCTTTAAAAACTGATAAAGAAAGAACTGCTGGGTAGGATTCAACACCTCCTCGACCCCCTGCAGTTTGCATACAGAGCCAACAGGGGGGTGCAGGATGCTACCATAACTCTGCTCAACCTCATATACAAGCATTTAGAGGGTAACAAAAACCATGTTAGATTGCTGTTTGTGGATTTCTCGTCTGCCTTCAACACCATCCAGCCCCATTTATTGGTGCAGAAGCTCATAGAAAATTTTGGCTTGGACTAAAATCTGGTGGGCTGGATTCTGGACTTTCTCACTAACAGGACACAGAGAGTGAGAGTAAATGGACATCTTTCTGATATATCAGTGACATCAACCGGCTCCCCTCAAGGCTGTCTTCTCTGACCTCTTTTATATATTATGTACACTAATGACTGCCACAGTGAACTGACCAATAACTACATTGTGAAGTTTGCAGATGATACAGTCATAGTAAGTTTAATGGACACCACTGAAACATCTCACGGCCCTGTACTACCCTATTTTTTAAACTGGTGCAAAGAAGCCTTTTTAGATTTAAATGTGACAAAGACAAAGGACATGTGCATTGATTTTCGACGTCACCATCCAACTCCTGGAAAGACGATTATAGATGGAAAAGAGGTTGAAATTGTTGAGTCATACAAGTATCATCATTGATAACAAGTTGACCTTTGAACTAAACACAGACATGATGAGTAAGAAAAGTCAGCAACATCTCTTCTGTCTGAGAAAGCTAGCTAAGTTTCAAGTGGACAGATCCCTGATGACATTGTTTTATAAATCTTTTATTTAGTCTGTCTTTACCTTTTCATGTATTTGCTGGTATGCTTCTCTGAGTTTAAAACAGAAAAACACATTAACAACGGTAATTAAAGTTAACAGCAAAATCATTGGGATTCAGCAGATGACACCATCTGATCTGTATAACAGACATGTGCTTAAAAAGGCAGAATCCATCATGTTTGATAGTTCTCACCCCCTGCATGCAGAATTTAAATTGCTTCCCTCTGGTTCCCGTTTCAGTCAGCCACCAGCCAAAACAAATAGGTATAAATTCTCCTTCGTCCCCTCTGCTATCTCTCTGCTTAACTCAGGCAAGAATAGGTGACGTCGGCACAGAAGGGACTTAAACTTTCAATGTTGTGGTATTTATTTTCCCCATTTGGTTTGATAATGTATTTTAATTGATGTTGTCGTCTTTGTTTTCATGTATTGTGTGTCAATTTCTTGCTACTGCAGCAAAATGAATCGCCCCTCGGGGACAAATAAAGGTCTTGAACTTGAACTTTAATAAAGTCTGTCTAACTATCTACACTATACTTTCAACAAAACATTTCTTTCTCAAAGTTTGTTCACACTAGCCAATTGCAAATATATAAATTCAATTGAATTTTATTTATAGTATCAAATCATAACAAGAGTTATCTGAGCACACTATACAGATAGAGTAGGTCTAGACCACACTCTATAATTTACAAGGACCCAACAATTCCAGTAATTACGCCAAGAGCAAGCATTTTGTGCGATAGTGGTGAGGAAAAACTCCCTTTTAGGGAGAAACCTGGGCCAGACCCAGGCTTTTAGGCGGTGTTTGATGTGGCTGGTTGGGGGGTGGTAAACTAAAGATAATGGCAATGACTAGAAATAGTAAAATAAAAGCTTGTACAGAAAAAAACATACAACAGCTAAATAACCAGGAACCACAGTACAACATGTGCAAGAAAGAAGAAAAAAATGCTACAGTCAATTGTGCCTCCCTTGCAATGCAACTGAAAAATCTTTTGGCATAACACAACCACCCCCTACAACAACCTGCTGGGATTGGAAAGTTTAATTGATGGTGTTAAAGCTGGAAGGTCCCCAAAAAGGCAGCAGTGGAGCAAAAGGTGGTAATGTTATCTTGATGGAAATAGTTTATAATTGAATAGTAAATTCATTGAATTTAAATTAATATTTTTTTTTTAAAAGCTAAACAAAAAAGAAGAAATGAGAAAGAAAAGAAGTGAGAGGATCCTTTGCATGTTGAATATTGGCAGGCAACCCTCTCCCCAGGCTTACAGAAATGGTTTAACCCTACTGCTCAGCAGCCAATGGGAGCTTAGGACGCTCACCCATTCAAACTGGAGAAGTGACCAGATGGCTCAAATTCACATGAAATAAACACGTAAACAACACGTTGTCCACACGTCATTTACATGTTGTTTATGTGTCTTTTATGTGTTGTTAATGTGTGAAAAATCAACGCGTTAAAAATGTGTATTTTGCATGTTGTTTTTTTGTGAGAAATTACGTATATTTGAACGGTTTGGCTTTCAATACACGTCGACACGTCGACACGTTAGCACGTCGACACGTCAGCACGTTGACATGTCAGAACGTCAACAAGCCACCTCATCAACACGCCACCTTGTCAACACGTCAGCACGTCAACCCGTACGAACATCAACACGTCAGAACATCAACACGTCAACACGTCAGAACGTCAACACGGAACAATGCAGCCATTGGTTGAACTTCTTCTGTCTGTGTCAGTATTCCTCAGCGTCTGCGAGTGATGGGCAGCCTGCTCATCATCATGGTTGTCTTCATGGCAACCGCTGTCCTCGTCAAAGTTCCTCTCCAGCCGCTGCCCTTCTTCTGCCTTACCATGGTGAAGATCATCATCATCAACTGTAAGTCTAAGTCTGAGTCTGTTTGTCTGTGGACAAATCAGTCTCTCTGTCTGTCTGTTGATAAGTCTGTCAGTCTGTTGATCTCCCCGTCTGTCTGTTGATGTGTCTGTTGATGTGTCTGTAGCATTCGGAGCGGTCCTCCAGGGCAGTCTGTTTGGGATGGCCGGCTTGCTGCCAGCTTCATATACGACTCCCATCATGAGCGGTCAGGGACTCGCTGGAAGTTTCGCTGCCTTCGCTATGATCTGCGCCATTGCAAGTAAGTCATAACCTTAATAATAATAATAATAATAATAATTATAATAATTATAATAATTTATTAATTTCATAAATACTATAATATATACATATGTTTATATGGGGCTTGAAAGTTTGGGCCCCTCAGGTAAAAAATGTGTATTAATGTGCATAAAGAAGCCAAGAAAAGAAAAATCTCCAAAAGGCATCAAATGACAGATTAGACATTCATATAATATGGCACAAAAAATTAGATTTTATTTCATCATTTACAATTTCAAAATAACAGACAACAAAATGGCAAAAAGTTTGGGCCCCCTGCAGAGTTAATACCTTGTACCCCCCCCCTCCCCCTTGTAGCCAGCCAAGAGTCTTTAATTCTTGTTTGAGGTATCTTCGCCCATTCTTCTTCCAGAAGTCTTCCAGTTCTTTGAGATTTCTGGGCTGTCTGTCACACACTGCTCCTTTAAGGTCTATCCATAGATTTTACATTATGTTGAGGTCAGGAGATTGTGAAGGCCATGGCAAAACCTTCAGTTTACGCCTCTTGATGTAATCCCCCATGGATTTTGAGGTGTATTTAGGATCATTATCCATTTGTAGAAGCCATCCTCTCTTTAACTTCAGATTTTTCACAGATGGCATCAAGTTAGCGTCCAAAATTTGCTGAAATGTTATTGAATCCATTTTTCCTTCTACTCGTGAAATGTTCCCTGTACCACTGCTGCAATACAACCCCCTGCCCCCCATGCGTAACAGCTGGACAGAGGTTCTTTTCATTAAATTCTGTGCCCTTTCTTCTCCAAACGTACCTTTGCCCATTGCGGCCAAAAAGTTCTATTTTAACCTCATTGGTCCACATAACTTGTTCCCACAATGCATCAGGCTTGTCTCTATGTTCATAATTTTTGTGGTGAAGACGTAGAAGAGGTTTTCTACAGATGACTCTTCCATGAAGACCACGTTTGTACGAGTATCTCTTTATAGTGGACTGGTGTAGCCCAACTCCAGTGTCTCCAGGTCTTTCTGGATGGATCGGGCAGTCTAATGTGGGTTTGACCTTGCTTTTCTCCCAATCCTGCGAGCGGTTCTGATATTGTTCTTAGTCTTCCAGATCTTCTTTAACTTCCACTGTTCCTGATGATGGCCATTTCTTAATTACATTCCCAACAGAGGATATTGGCATCTGAAAACACTTTGCTATCTTCTTCTAGCCTTCTCCTGCTTTGGGAGCGTCAACTATTTTCAGTTTCAGTTTTCTAGACAACTGCTTAGAAGAAGCCAAGCCAGACGCCATTTTGTTGTTTTCTGTTATTTTGAAAGTGTAAATGATTAAATAAAATCTAACTTTTTGTGACGTATTATACAAATGTCTAATCTGTCATTTGATGCCTTTTGGAGATTTTTCATCTTTTCACTGCTTCTTTAAGCACATTAATACACATTTTTACCTGGGGAGCCCAAACTTTCAAGCCCCACTGTATTAGGGTTAGGCTTGGGGTTATATATAACTATAATGATAGTGGTTAGTAATTATAACCCCCCCCTCCCCTTCAGGTGGCTCAGACCTCCATGATGCAGCGTTCGGTTACTTCATCACAGCCTGTGTTGTTATTCTTCTGTCAGTCATCTCCTACATCCTGCTGCCTAGACTGGTAACACACACACACACACACACACACACACACACACACACACACACACACACACACAGCACACACAGAGACACACACACAGATAGAGACACAGAGACACACAAATGAGTTTGTGTGTGTGTTTTCAGGAGTTTTTCCAGTTTTATCAACAGAGAAACAGGAACCAGAATCCAGAAGAAGAGAACTCTGTAAATCTGATGAAGAGCGGTACGAACACGTTGACACACAACTACATATTAGACAGACACACACACACACACACACACACACACACACACACACACACACACACACAGACACACAGACACACACACAGACACACACACACAACTTCATATTTAATGATTTCATTGACTTCATGTTGACAGTTATAATCGTTTCATTTCATTCAGTTTTATTAAATATATGATTTCTGAAGTCAAATCTTTTCTTTTATTGACTTTCAATTTCCAGAACTGCCCTTTCAGTAAAGTTAATCTTCTTCTTCTTCTTGTTTTTCTTCTTCTTCTTCTTTTTATCTTCTTCTTCCTCTTCTTGTTCTTCTCTTTTTCTTCTTCCTCTTCTTCTTGTTTTTCTTCTTCGTCTTCTTTTTCTTCCTCTTCTTGTTCTTTTTCTTCTCCTTCCACTTCTTCTTCTTCTCCTTCTTCTCTTCTTCTTCTTCTTCTTCTCCTTCTCTTCTTCTTCTTCTACTTCTTATTTTTCGCTTCTTCTTCTTCTTCCTCAGAGAGTAAAGGTGAAGCAGTTGAGGCGAACACACAGCAGAACGTCTCCATGATCAAAATCTTTAAGAAGGTCAGAGACAGATTTTTTTTATGATCTTCTATTATTGGTGATGCCTTTCTCCAAGAAAATTGATCTGTTATTTAACGTAACCACTAGATGTGCAACACAAGTAACCATGGCGACTACTGTCATAACTCCCTGACGTACAGGCAGGAATCATTCATGGGACTGGTTCTCTTAAATGTTGAAAATGTTTCTTTGCAGCTGAGTTTGACTGGCAGAATGTGTGTTGTTGTTGACAGGAGATACATTTACCTTTAATATCTGTATTATATGATATAATACAGTATTTTATCTTATAATACAGATGCAACTAGGGAATATTTTAACTATGGATGAACGTGTAGATTCATCCTACACGTTCCATTCATCCTGGATGAATGGACGAGTAGTTCTGTCTCTAAAATGAGGATTAGTGTCCCCCAAAGCCCACGGTGACGTCCTCAAATGTCTTGTGTCAACTCAAAGATGTTCAGTTTGACTCAATATCAACTCAAAGATATTCAGTTTGACTCAAAATCAACTCAAAGATATTCAGTTTGACTCGATATCAACTCAAAGATTTTGAGTTTAATTTGATACAAACAGAAAAGAGCTGGAAATTACTTCACGATTAATCAATTATCTTAAAAGGCAGCGAGTAATCGCAATCGATCGAGTAATCGCAATCGATCGAGTAATCGTTGCAGCTCTACTATAAAATGATATATATATACTGTATACAATTTATTTAGATATATGTGTGCCCTGACTGCTGACCTTTGACCCTCAGATCTGGCTTCTGGCAGTGTCTGTGTGTTTCACCTTCACTGTCACCATCGGCACGTTTCCCGCCATCACCGCTGACACCAGATCCACACTTGGTGACGGAGGCTCCTGGGGTGAGGCGGCACTTCTGCTCCATTTATATATGTCGTTTGTATCACTCTGTCAGCAGTTTATAAGTTTATATTTTCCAATTATTTTGAGTGATTCTTCTCTCAGCGTCTCATATCAGATGATATCAGATTTAAGACTCTTTTTTTTCCTTTCTTGTCTTCAAAGCTTCTTTATTAAGAATAAGTGGATTCATCCTACCTTCATAGTTTATTATCATATCTACCTTCATAGTTTATTATCATATCTACCTTCATAGTTTATTATCATATCTATCTTCATAGTTTATTTTCATCCTACCTTCTTTTGGATTTATATCTACTCTTAACTTGCCATTCTTTTTCTTCACACAGACCATGGAGTTGACCCAATCTGTTAGTTCCCCGATCTTCCTAATCACACCACTTCCTTTTTAGACCGTCTCTTAAAGCCAGTGGAACTCTTCTTGTGGCCTCTACAAATGGTTGCACATTTTCTTTCAGCTGAATCTTATATGTAAATGGCAGCACAGCAAAACCTCTGAAGACATCTGGAAAGTTCTGTATTATAGAGTCAACAGAGTCAGATGAGGCAGTCATACCATATTAATTCGATGCACTCTTTTCACAAGCTGAAAATCTTCACAGGCTTCATCACCAAGCAGTGAATCCAGTCCTTCAGGAACAATGAAAAGAGTTGGTGGTGGACTTTATCTTTCACCTTAAGCCTGCATGTGCCCAAACACGCAAAGCTGTTTTTCTTCATATTTTTATTTTTTCTCTCATTGCTTTCACATCAGACATACTGATCAAGTTTGCTTTTGCACCAGTTTCCAATTTCAACGTAATTATAGTCCCATTTACTTGCAGTGGTGCTATCCATTTATCTTCTTTAACAGAATTGATCTGATCTTCTTGTTCATTTTCACAGTTCACCATTCCAACAAAAATGTATCACTTAAATCAGTGTCCTCCACAACATGAACTGATTTTCCTTTCTGTTTCTCAAATGGTTCTTCCCCTGACAGTTATTGCATTGCTCACCAAAGGCTTTCCACTCCCTTGGTTTGTCTTGTGTGCCACATTTCTTGCAGTAGAATAAGCCCTTTTCAGTCTGCTTGGCACGCCTTGGCGAGCGTTATCCGGCTTTGAGGCGGCACCAACATCCACAGTTTCGTTCACATTCACGCTGTCGTTATTTCGCTAAACGTCCTCACATGTTTTTGGCACAAGTCACTTGCATGGCAGATCTTAATTGCTCCCTCTAGCATCAAGTCCACTTCTCCAAGCTGTCTTTTTCTGATTTTTTTGTCCCCAATGTCGAACACGATTTGGTCCCTGATCAGTGAATCTTTGAGAGTGCCAAAGTTGCATGACTGTGCATTTATCTTCAGATCTGTCAAAAACGTTTGCCATGCTGCTGCAACCTAGAAAGGAATACATATCTCTCATATGTCTTGTTCTTCTTTGGAGAGCAGTGAGCCTCAACCTTTCCTAGCACTGTATACAGTTTTAAATGATTTTACGCCTCTTCAAAAACAAAAGGTATTGTACACTTCAATGGCATGTGGGTCAGCTATTGTAAGCAGTACACTGCCAATTGCTGTTGACATTCCTTGTTAGCTTCAAGTGCTCCGGTGGCTTCCAACCATCCATTATGTCGAATGTCACAATGCGCTTCAGTGCACAGATCCTGCTCTTAAAGTAGCTTCAGACACAGATCCCGTTCAGATCCCGTTCCTGTTCGTTATTCTTTCAGAAAGAACTACTTTGTTGTCTTTCTGTCAAAATGGAAAATCAACAATTTTGTTGACAATTTTAAATCAATGTTTTTAACTTTTTCTTACATTTTTGTCCCTTTCAACACTTTTGTCAATGTTTGTCACTTTTTTGTGTTTTTTAAAACTTAACTTTAGTTTTACAGTTATTGTTTTGAATTTATGGTCAATAAACCTCATTTATAGGAAATTGTAACCTAATGTTTGAGTTAGAAAAGCAGAAATTAGGAATTATTTAGTGTAAAATTAAAGGAATGGATGTTGATGGATAATCACAGACTGAAATAGGTCAACTTTTACTCAATACTATTTCAAAAACACTTCCATTTGTTTTACAATGCTATAACATTGAGTAAGACACCCAAAAACTAATGAAAGTAGAGATTTTTTCCTTGGCAAAGAGCGTCCGGTGAAATCAATCATGTTATTTTGGGGAATTAAAAAGAACATTGATATAGGAAAATGGGTCAATTTGACCCAAGGACAACATGAGGGTTACAGCGTCTTCATTAAAACTTTGTGGATTACATTGTCTCAGCTGTGGCTTTCTCATTCTACCTCGACATTCATAGTTAAACACTTGTTACGCTGAAAGCAGAGTGCGGCAGACAGGTAGGAGAGGATTCCAGAGGCAGTCTATTGAACAGTCCAAGAAAAAACAGAGGAAGCAAGCAGAGTCCAAGAGCAAGAGAAATCCAAAAGGTACAAAATCCAAGGGCACAAAAACAGGTCCAGGGGAAGGCAAAAAAGGCAGGATAACAACACAGGGGACAACTCACTGGGAAAAGGTCCAAGGGAACAGGAAACAACTCCAGGAACGCTGAAGCACATGACACAACGAGCTTGAGGACAAGACAAAAGGATATGACAAGGGAAGCACAGACATTATATACACAAGGTAATGAGGTAACAAGAGGCAGGTGACAAGAGGGCAGGGAATCAGGTGGAAAACATCTGGTAATCACAAGAGCGGGAAGACACAGAAAGTAAACCTAGAGGCGAGACGAGACAAAAACAGAGTTCAAAATAAAACAGGAAACAGAACATGCAGACACTGAGGGGCACACACGACAAGACCAACAACATGAGACCAGGGAGAACGCTGAGACACCAGCACAAGACCAAAAGAGAAAAAAGAATTCAAACAAAAACCCCAAACCACAACAACACTTTTTTGTATGCAAGAACACTACTGACACCTAGTGGCCTCAGGTTCAAATACCACTAATCATAACACCAAGGGTAAGTGTCATCAAAGCGTATCTAGTCTAAGTCATCGGTTTTCCTGTCTTTAACCTGTGACTGTTTCTCCAACAGAGCGGTACTTTATTCCTGTCAGCTGTTTTTTGCTCTTTAACCTGTGTGACTGGGCCGGCCGGAGCCTAACGGCCGCCTGTATGTGGGTGAGTTTAATATTAATACATTTATACACTAGATAATTAAGACTGTTAAACAGTAGGATAACTGATAAAGTGAGGCTTGACCTAGTCTAATCTGTGCATGGTATGCTTGGTGTGTTTAATGAAGGCCAAGCCAGGCTGAGGAGGAGCCAATAGGTCAATTGAGGCTGAAGAGGAGAGATTAGGTCGAGTCAGACTGAGGAAAAGAGACTAGGTCGAGTCAGACTGAGGAAAAGAGACTAGGTCGAGTAAGGCTGAGGTGGAGAGACTAGGTCGAGTCAGGCTGAGGAGGAGAGACTATGTTGAGTCAGGCTGAGGAGGAGAGACTAGGTTGAGTCAGGCTGAGGAGGAGAGCCTATTCATCCAGGATAATTGTAATGTCTCGGCTTAATCCTTATCCTGGGTTTTGTACAATCCCCCTTGGTTGTAAGCCCAGAAAGGACAATCTGGTACTTCACTTGTTTATCATCTTGTTTTCTTTCCCTCTTCATGTTGTTTGATTTATGTATGTATTGATTAATTAATATATCAGTTGTCTCTGTTTCCAGCCTGGAAAGGACAGTCTCGTACTTCCCGTGGCCATTGTGTGTCGTCTCGGCTTCCTCCCCCTCTTCATGTTGTGTAACGTTCAGCCTCGTCTACACCTGCCCGTCTTTTTCAGTCATGACGGCTGGTTCATCGTCTTCATGATCCTTTTCGCCTTCAGTAATGGCTACCTGGCCAGCCTCTGCATGTGCTTTGGTCCAAAGTAAGAAAGGAAAACACACCAAACATGATATGAAATGATCAACTTGATAATTACTGTTGAATGAAGAATTAAATACATGTTTTGATAAACTTGATAATAACTAATAAAACCCTCCGATTTTTTCAGGAATGTTCTGCCTCATGAAGCAGAAACAGCTGGAGCCATCATGGCTTTCTTTCTGTCTCTGGGTTTGGCTTTAGGAGCCGCTCTGTCCTTCCTCTTCAGAGCACTGGTTTAACTGGACGAACTGGAAACTACATCTGTATTACTGGACTAACTGGAAACTACATCTGTATTACTGGACTAACTGGAAAACTACATCTGTATTACTGGACTAACTGGAAGACTGGTGTTGTTACTGGTGTGACTTGGAGGGTTTAGGGTGCAGGGTTAGCTGCAGCTGACTGGGAGGGTTTAGGGTGCAGGGTTAGCTGCAGCTGGCTGGGAGGGTTTAGGGTGCAGGGTTAGTTAGCTGCAGCTGACTGGGAGGGTTTAGGGTGCAGTGTTAGCTACAGCTGACTGGGAGGGTTTAGGGTGAAGGGTTAGCTACAGCTGACTGTGAGAACCTCGCATGTTGATGTGTTATAAATAGGTTTTTAATCAAAGTCTGCAGAACACTGCTGTTCATAGCCGTGTAAAAACAAAGGCAACGTTCCCTTATTTTTTAATTATTTGTAATTTGTTTGAAATATCTAACATACTTAACTTATGTCACATTTGGTACGCAACCCTGACCCTCGATAACAAAGATACTTCTTTAACCCAAAACATAGTCTTTTTCTTAATCCAAACATTTAATGGTGACTGTTCCACGAGTGCTCCGGTTCTGGAAACGTTCGCTGGAAACTGTTGCTGGAGTTACCTTTCCATGGAAACATCAACATATCCTCTTATAGTTTATATAACATCACAATATTATATAGTAATGCCTCTTTAGTGTCAACTTTTTAAAGTCTGCAGACCGAAGCCATCGGCAGACTCCTGTTGTTCTATTGGTTTAATATTAATTTCAGAATCTGTTGCACTTCTTGGGTTCTTGGATGAATGAAACAGTCTGAAAAGTGAAGAAAATGCTGGATTAAGAAAGAGCTGTAGTGTACATAAGTAAATGGTATATTTATATACACATGTCATATGATATTATACTGAAGCTCATAGTGTTTCCTTTCTTTCAGAAACACAAATGAATTAGAGTTATGAAAGAGAAAATGTTATGAATCATCAAAAAGACCCAAACATGTACTTTTCTTTTCACATTAAACTGTCTAAAGAAGTTGAATTTTTATTTCTCACTTTCAGTTCAACTGTAATGCTTTCATTTTAAAAGATGTTACATGAAGCTGCCATGGATCCTGATGTTCTATTTCTGACAGTCGTGTCAGGTATCAGAGATAAAAATATAAGCAAGCTGAGCACAGTCAAGCTGAAGGTGGACGGGTATGTTTCTGCCCATGCTTTTATTTTGTCTCTTTAACGTTATTATGTCTGAAAACAAACTGATTTCCTTGGATTTTGAGATTTTTGGGAATGTGCAGGGTAGGTGTGTGCATGAAGTCTTATAAACTGTTTAAAGGGTTGTTTCTGCATCAGTGTAGATTAGATGAAGATTTACTGAAATACTCTCTATGTGTGCTGTATGAATACATATTCTTGAAATTGTCAGCTGTAGGTTTTGTATATACATGATTTAAATCATATTGCAGAAATGTGACATTACTGCAGCTTTGCCCTTTTAAGGAAGCCCTTCAGTAGGATTATAAACTGCACATTTTTATGCTCATTGTGCCATTTTTTGTACATTGTATTATTCCTAATGAGGTGTTTTTGTCTGTTTTCAGGTGTTTGCTTTAGAATGGTGAGCTTCATATTAAACTTCTCTCAGTTCACATTACTATATTAATATTCCTGTTACTGACTGTTATCCTGATATACTGTATTTCACAATGATATAATGGTAAGAAAGTGAATCTTTTGAAACATAATGAATGTCAAATGAGGAAATACAGATTGATTCTGTGAAGTCTCTGTCTGCCAGTATACGGAGGATCATGGCCAGAGTCTGGGACTGAGCGGCTGGGTGAAGAACACCAGACAGGGAACCGTGATTGGTCAAATCCAGGGACCTCAAGACAAAGTCAATGAGATGTAAGTGCAAACTGAGCAGTCAGCAAAAACATGCCTCCACATGCTGCAAAACATAGCAAAATGTTTATTTCAATGCAAGCACAATGCCTTTGTAATCTGTCAGGTTTATGTAACACTGACAAATGAGAGAAGTACAGACTAAAGCCAATCAAAACCGTTTTCCCACTGTTCTGAGGATACACATCACAGTTCTGAGCTTTGGGGTTCGAGACATGCATGATGTAACTGGACCTGTGATGGGTACAGCAGACAGCACTATTAATAAATGAATGGTTGTGTTGTTACCTTGTAACCCTAACCCTACGACATAAAGGTAGGTTTCTGTCTATGCTGTAGCCGGTGGATAATGGATATATTTTGATTATAATGCTCCACTGGTCATACTTTTATGTCGGGATGATAGGATAGGCATCATGTACCGTTCTCATAACTTTTCCAGTGATAATGCTCGCTTATTGATGCAGTGCTGCTGAGTCTGTCATTTTTTATTTTTGTTTTTATGTTACAATCACTGCTGAAAAATCAACTAAAGGTTTTCAACTTCAGTGTCCCCCAGTCTACGAAACTCAACCTTTACAGTGACAGACATGCATCAGTAATGTGTTTCAATTACAGTCTTTGTTACGGATGATAATCCATATATTACATCAGCAAAAAATGTAATTAAAACTTTTCAACATTCAGTTCCTGTGAACATTACATTACATGTAATTTAGCTGAATAACATTTGCTATAGATGTTAGAGGCCGCATGACTCTGGAACAACTAGGGTCCATCACCCCCACCAAACACCTTAGAGTACCTTGTTGTAACTTGGTCAATAATAAGGACCACAGCGTAGGTTGTACAGAGTGGTAGCTTTAATCTTAAAATGTGGACAGGTAAGAACCAGCAGTCTGTTTTAGAGCCCAGAACTAGCACCCTCTCCTAACCAGTGAAACATAACACACAGTAGCTGATTACACATGATTACAAGAGCTCCAACTAAAGATTGCAAACATCAGCCTTACAACATACCTACGCATACCTCCACCTCTCATGACTCTGCTAATGATCACCAGGGCAGAAAGGTTTACATTTTCTTCTTCTTCTTCTTGTGTTTTTAAGGAAAGTCTGGCTGAAGAGTGTTGGCAGTCCAAGCTCCCGAATCGACCGAGCAGTCTTCTCCAACGAGAGAGACATTTCCAAACTGGAAATCCACGGCTTCTCCACCCACTACTGAGCAGGGTTAGGGGGCTGACAGGGTTAGGGGAAGAAGATTTTTAATTTATTGCACCATCCGTCACTATCCATCTCCATGCAGAACCTAAACCTCATCGAGCTCTTTAAGGTTTCTGGTGTCTAATTTAGAAATCCAACGTCTCTGAGCTTTATTCCATCTTAAATTACATTCTCAAACAGATTGCCATCCATGTAGTAAAAACTCTTTTCCCAGATGTGTGTGGGTTTTCTTTTTTCTAAGAACATTATGTCTATGCTAAGTGTTTCTGGTTCAAATAGTTTGCAGTTTCACCAACATACTGTAATAACATACACAATCAATGGACTATACCATGACATTGAGATTTGAAAACATTATTATATATTGATTTCACAACCATGTAGGTGCAGAAAAATATCCCCATTGAGTTTGGCTGTCACTAAGTGATCCTGCAGATTTGTATTCTCCCTGAATGCTGCGGTGATCCTGTGAGTTTCCTGTGTCAAGGACTGGAAATGGTTTTAACCACCTTAACAAGTTGAACATTTGAGTTTGAGAATGTTGTGATAAAAGATAAAAGAGAATCCAGAATAAGGGCTTTCTGGGTGTATATGCTCTGACACATTTCCAAGAAAGGACCTGCAGTACCCTCTAGTGGTCACAACTGAAAACAACACTTTAGTAGTTTGCAGAAAGTCTGATCTCAAAGTGCAGATTCCGTGAAATGTGAGCAGTTCTGATTTAACTAAACCAGCATAGGTGTTCCTCAGATGATAGCTGGTTTTACAAAGAAAAGCATGTCTCCTTAAAGAAAGTGTTCATTCACAGGTGATTTAAGCTTGATTGAATTACTGTTGTTGTTTAAGGTGGTTAAAAATCATCACAGTACTTTCTAGAGTGAATCCAGACACCCCAGATATGTAATGTATGTATGTATGTATACATTAATAAGTACATACTGTACATATGTTAAAAATCATCACAGTACTTTCTAGAGTGAGTCCAGTGATGTTATTACCTGTTTGGCCCACATATTGTTTAGTGCACTGTAAATATCTGATTAAATAAACCCCATTTTTTTGTATGAACCATAGTATTCTTTTGTGTTATAAAGACTTCTTTAGAGGTCTAATTCTGTACCATTCTATACTGACCTCTAGTTTGTGTGTGTCGGAGAAGTCAGCCCCCTTGAAGGTTGTTGTGTCCAGAAAGTTGATGGAGTCCCGAATAATGGTGGATTTGACCCTAATGGACTGCCTGTATCTGTTTAAGGTAAATGTAAACTGCTCAAAATCCTCTTTTGAATGTTGCCAAACTCCCCAAATGTCATCCAGATACCGGAAATAGTGTAGCGGTCTTTTCTGGTAGGATGCCAGAGCGCTTTTCTCCCATTTAGCCATGACTATGTTGGCATACGAGGGTGCAAAACGTTTTCCCATCGCAGTGCCTTTAATTTGTAAAACATATTGCCCATTGAATTTAAAATCATTTTTAGTGAGGTTAATTTAGAGTAATTGTAGAATTTCTTTATCCGGCCTTTTACTATCGGGGTGTTTTTGGAGGGCGTTTTTAACCGCTGATAGGCCTTCTAGGGTTTGTATATTAGTGTACAGGCTGTCTACATCAAGGGTGGATGGTATTTTAATATTTCTAATTTTCTCCACAAAATCATATGTGTCCTTGATATAGCTAGGATGTAGCATCGACAAAGGTTTTTAATAAAAATCTATAATATATATATATATATATATATATATATATATATATATATATATATATATATATATATATATATATATGCTGTGTAGTAGGTCTCACTCTCACAGTCAGAGTCTATAGGGCGGCCTGGGGGGATCCGGTGTGGGAGGCTCCAGGAATCTCTGCTTTTGTGGAGCTTTGGCAACATGTAAAAGCGGTGCAGTCTGGGTACTTTATTTCCGTGAAGGTGTATTTTTTGTTTCAAATGTATTAATTTCTTATTATATAATGATGACAGAATCTTTTCTACTAAATGTATGGTATCTTTATATATGGGTATATTTAATATAACAATTTGTATCATTTAATTATCTACAACCCTCCCATAGGTAATCTTTTCTGTCCATGAGGCCCACTGAGCTTCCTTTGTCTGCAGGTTTGATCACAATTTCATTATTGTTAGTCAATTGATGCAGTGCCTCAGTTTCACATTTGTTCAAATTGGTTTAAGTCCAACCTATTTTGTGGTTCTGTTGAAAATATTCCAAATCTGATTGGGTTAATTTAGAAACTTCTGGTGGAGTTGTGCAGCAGCAAGGAGCCAGGTAGACCTCGGGATAAAAGGTAAGTGCACAGAATCAGGTTTGTCTTCATAATACACAGACAACTTCAATTTTCTGTGGTAATCCAGCAAATCCATTCTAGGCTGATCTTTGTGACTCTGTCTTTGATGGGAAGGAATAAGAGTTAACCTTTTATTTAGCAGCAAGGTCTGTGCCGCTGTCAGCTGGAAGGATTCACATAAATGAATGTCTGTTTTAAACCCTGTTTCCTTTTTAGACGATTAGATTAGATTAGATTAGATTCAACTTCCCATGGGACTTCAGCCAAGACTAGAGTTAGCCTTCACTAATGCTATTGACCCCCACAATCTTTAGCTTCAACCGTTGGACAGACGTTACGGTAAGCGTACCTGACTCATTTCCGTTTCCGGTGCTTGTGTGTTGGTAGCGTGTTGCTGCTCACTAAATACCAGTTCAATTTGTTAGATTTGCTATTACAGCGGCTAGCTGTCCGCTAAACACATATTCTTATAGTAGTTCTGCCTAAGCACTCACAGATCTTTTCATTTGTCAGCAACTTTCGTTAAATAAGTTGTTTTTAACGCTTGGTAGCTAATGCTACCGTAGGCTACTTTAGCTTAGCTGCTAGCGACTTTAGCGTTGTCTCCCTCTCCTACTTGCTCTTGCTTGATGTGTCAGATGTTTACTCCTCTGCATCCTTTAGCAACAATGGTATGTGCAACAAGTGTAGTTTATTTATAGACATGGAGGCAAGGCTTAGTGAGTTAGAAGTCCGGATCTACACCATGATAGATCAGTTGTTAATTACTGTAGCTAACCACCCCCCGGTAGTCTGTGCGGGCCGGCCTGAGTTAGCCTCTGGCAGCCATCCCCCCGCAACTCCTGAGCAGCCAGGAAAAGGTGCCTGGGTGACTGTGTGTGCCAAAAAAAAGAAGTCGTAAGCTTTCAAAGGCCACGGACCACCAACAGCCTGTTCACGTTTCTAACAGATTTTCCCCACTCAGCGATACACCCGCTGAGAAACCAACTCTGATTATCGGCAGCTCTATTTTGAGAAACGTGAAGTTAGTGAAGCTGGCAGCCATAGTGAAGTGCATCCCGGGGTCCAGAGCGGGCGACATTGAGTCTTATTTGAAACTGCTGGCTAAGGATAAACGTAAATACAGTAGGATTGTTATTCACGTTGGCGTTAATGACTCCCGGTTACGCCAAACGGAGGTCACCAAGATTAATGTTGAATCGGTGTGAACATACGCAAAGTCAATGTCTGACACCGTAGTTTTCTCTGGACCCCTGCCAAATCTAATCAGCGATGACATGTATAGCCGCATGTCGTCATTTCGCCGCTGGCTATCGAGGTGGTGTCCAGATAATGATGTGGGCTTTGTGGATCACTGGCAGTCTTTCTGGGGAAGACCTGGTCTGATTCGGAGAGACGGCATTCATTCCACTTGGGATGGAGCAGCTGTCATTTCTAGAAATCTGGACGAGTTTATTAGTGGATCTAATCCCTGACAATCCAGAGTCGGGACCAGAAGGCAGAGTCACAATCTAACACACTTCTCTGCTCCTCCATTCCAGGAGTTACTTCGTAAAAACCCCATAGTGACGGTGTCTGCCCCCCGACCATTGAAATTATTTAAATCAAAGGTAAACAGAAGGGGAGCTGTGCATGAAAACCTCATAACAATTAAAACCACAAGTGCAATAGTCAAAAGAATAGGAGAATTAAATGTGGACTCTTAAACATCAGATCTCTCTCTTCTAAAGGTGTACTAGTAAATGAATTAATATCAGATTCTAATATTGATTTATTTTGTCTTACTGAAACCTGGCTAGGTGATGGAGAATATGTTAGTCTAAATGAATCCACCCCTCCCTGTCATATTAATGCTCACATTCCTCGAGGCACAGGCCGAGGAGGTGGAGTTGCAGCTATCTTCGATTCTAGTCTACTAATCAGCTCTAAACCTAAACTAAATTATAACTCATTTGAAAGTCTTGTTCTTAGTCTTTCACACCCAAGTTGGAAATCACTGCAGCCAGTTCTATTTGTTATAGTGTACCGAGCACCTGGTCCATACTCTGAATTCTTGTCTGAATTTGATGAGTTTTTGTCAAATTTAGTGCTAAAAACGGACAAAGTTGTTATTGTAGGGGATTTTAATATTCATGTGGACGATGAGAACGATAGCCTTAGTACTGCGTTTATCGCTCTATTAGGGTTAGGGTTAGGGTTAGGGGTTAGGGGTTAGGGTTAGGGTTAGGGGTTAGGGTTAGGGGTTAGGGTTAGGATAAATCAAAAATAAAGGTGAATAAGCAACCCACATGTGGGTGTGCATGCACCTAAATGCACAAACCAGACGACATCCCCATACCCAGTGGCCCCACCAAACCCACACGAGAGACCCCACCTGCAAGCAGTAGCCCTTATCAGCTCCCCAATGTAAATGGGCTTTAGCTTATATATTTATTTAAACATTCTAGTTCAAAAAATGAACGTATGTATAATAAAATGCAATAAATGCTTATTACAAATCCAATGTATTATTATTACTGTATTCTAATATAGTTATGTATCTCCAAGGTAAGTATTATATTTATAAAAGGGTGAGTATAGTATTATTATATTATTGTATGTATCATATCTTTAATGTTGTTATGGTGTTCCTCTTCTCTTAGGAGGCCGCTCCCTGGTCTCCCCCTCTGCAGCAAGGCCGGTCTGGCGCGGGCCCCGTCCCCGACGTGAGGCTGCAGGAAGCTTCGGCGCAGCTAACGCTAGCTCGGTTAGCCTGGTTGAAGGAGGCGCGGCCCACCTGTAGGCCCGGATGGCATCCATCTCTCTGGCCGTCCCGTCGGTCCCCCCAGGCCTTTCGGGTCTCTCTCTTCTCCGAGGTATGCTGGTCGCGGTGGTCCCCCTGGTCCAAAAGATGGTTTGTTGTCGGTGGGCCTGCCAGGCTCAGCAGCATCTTGAGGCCGTAGCTAGCCGTAGCATTAGCCACCACGGTGCGCTAGCGTCATATGGTGTCAAAAACGGACATGCAATATGTGTGCAAAACACTTCCAAAATCTTTAAATAAAGTAAAAATGATGAAAAGTGATGGTCTTGAGTAGCGTGAGTTTTTTAATAAAGCAACGTTTCGACCCTAACGGGCCTTCATCAGGCTTTTAAGTTACTCACATGTATACAGTCTTCAACAAGAAACAGCGTGGGCAAGTGAAGCTAGCAGCATTGCACATACAACAAACAACCGGAAGGAAGTTGAAATTGTGTGGAGGTACCACTTACAAAATAAGAGTTTCTCTTATACAGCCAGGATAAAGTTCACAATAGTGATTCTTTACATAAAAAAAGGGGCAGAGATGTTGGCATAAAACCTTAAAAAATAATTGTATAGTTAATTATTAAATTAATCAATCAATTTTTGAGGTTGCAATTACCCAATGAGGCTTAAGTCACAAGACTTTTAGTTGAATGTAAGTCAACAGACACTTAAAAATACTAATTACATTAAATTAAACTGGCTCTAATTAAAAGCTCAGTATCACAAACCTTTGGTTAAGCTTAGGCAAATATGAAAAGGCACTGAATTAAATAGACTGGCGTTAATTTAAGGCTCAGTTTCAGAGGCATCTGGTTAAGTTCAGGCATAGACAGGAGGGCACTAAGCTGAATGAACTGGCCTTCATTTAAAGCTCAGTATCTGAAATCAAAGGAATGTTGGTTAAATTTGGGTCCACAGGCATCTGGCCAGACCCAGGCCCAGAAGCACCCAGTCCAATCCGGGTCAAAAGGACCCTCAAACAACCCCGAGTCAAAAGAAATGGCTAAATACAGTACTTATTTAAATACACCGGCTCTAATTATAGGCTCGGTTTCACCACCACAGGAAAAGACTGGCACATCTTATAGGCACAGTCTGACAGCCACAGAAAAGGACTGGCACATCTTATAGGCACAGTCTGGCAGTCGGTCAAAAAGACTTATACATGGGCACTTATCTAGGCCTCAATTCGCCACTGTTGAGCTCAAATCAGGAGACAGGGGGTTATGTTCAGGTCAGGGGACCTCAGGTTGAGTTTAGGGCCAAAGAACACTGGGTTAGGCCTGTGTCAAAAGACATTTGGTTGAGTTAAGGTCAAAAGACTTCTTGGTCAGGTGGGTTAGGGTTAGGGTTAGGGTTAGGGTTAGGTTTTTGATAAATTATCTCGATGATCCCCCCCGCTTCGTCCGACGACTGGGCAGTTAGATAGGGGACCAAAGGCAGATGCACTGGCCGGCGCACGTCAGTAGTCAGCTCACCATTCCTACAATGTCCCCCTACATGCCACTTTGTAGCACCGATTTGAGTGTAGGCATAGTTATTTCAATAAGACCACTACTTGGATTGCCAATTTGCGGCAGAGGGTCTTGAATTGTCTAATTCGGACCGTGTGACTGGCCCTCGGGTCGCAGTAAAACGTTACTTTTACTTACATGCCACTTTGTAGCACAGGTTTGAGTGCAGGCATAGTTATTTCAATAAGACCACTACTTGGGTTGCCAATTTGCGGCAGAGGGTCTTGAATTGTCCAATTCGGACCGTGTGACTGGCCCTCGGGTTGCAGTAAAACGTTACTTTTAATTTGGACCGTTTGTCTGGCCTCCGGGTTGCAGTAAATTGTTTTTCTTAATTTGGACCGTTGGTCTGGCCTCTGGGTTGTAGAAAATTGTTTCTTTTAATTTGGACCGTTGGTCTGGCCTCTGGGTTGTAGAAAATTGTTTCTTTTAATTTGGACCGTTGGTCTGGCCTCTGGGTTGTAGAAAATTGTTTCTTTTAATTTGGACCGTTGGTCTGGCCTCTGAGTTGTAGAAAATTGTTTCTTTTAATTTGGACCGTTGGTCTGGCCTCTGGGTTGTAGAAAATTGTTTCTTTTAATTTGGACCGTTGGTCTGGTCTCCGGGTTGCAGTAAATCATTTCTTTTAATTTGGACCGTTCGTCTGGCCTCGGGGTTGCAGAAAATCGTTTCTTTTAATGTGGACCGTTTGTCTGGCCTCGGGGTTGCGGTAAATCGTTCCTTCTATATTGATTCCACGGGTTGGGTTTAGGTTAGGATTAGAGACGTACGCATTTAGTTACGGTTAAGGTTAGGAGTGTAAAACTATGGTTGAGGTTAGGATTAGGGTTAGGGTTAGGGTTAGGGGTTAGGAGAGGAAGAAAAGGAAGTGAAGTATACCACAGAGCTGTGGATTTATAACTCACTTAGTGCACTCACCAGAACATGCCAGCACAACTCAGAGACCCCATCACCCCCCATGCGGATAAGAACTAGGCTTAATAAGCCTTACACATTAACAATATTGTATATTAATGATCAAACTCACACAAAACCTCCACCATATATGTATCTGACTGTTTGATAAACCCCATCTGTAACTACATATCAAAAAAGAAAACTATTGTGTCTTTATAGTATGACAGGTAAGTCTTGAAATTCTTTTTCCAAAAGAAATTATCACACTGTGGGGTGAGAGGTTGGGATCAGGGTCTGAGATCAGGGGTTGGGATTAGGGGTTAAGGTGAGGGGTTGGGGTTAGGGATTAAGGTGAGGGATTGGGGTTAGGTTAAGGAATAAATTGGGGTTGTGATAAGAATGGGAATCAGTCAGGCAATAAATTGCTTCTAAAACTAAAATAGCTCTCAAATTGTCATATAATATATGTTATACAAAACCCCCAAACATAAAATATGTCCTCTGTGTATATAATAAATTATATTTAACACAGGTAAGTAAATTATACTGTTAGAAATTGAAAATTAATTCTTATCTATATTTTTTTATATTATATTAACTTCAAATTAACCCCTTAAATTAAACATAGTGTCCTCCATTGATGGGACCAGGATACCCTTCTTCTCTCTGGTGCTGGACACGGTACCGCTTCTTTCTCTCTACACAGGCTGAAGCTGGGTTAGGGTTAGGGTTAGGGGTTAGGGTTAGGGTTAGGGTTAGGGTTAGGGTTAGGGTTAGGGGTTAGGGTTAGGGTTAGGGTTAGGGTTAGGGTTAGGGTTAGGGTTAGGGTTAGGGTTAGGGTTAGGGGTTGGGGTTAGGGTTAGGGTTAGGGTTAGGGTTAGGGTTAGGAATGAAAAAATTGAATTCTGCTGCCGAAGGCAGCAGAATTAAATGCACAAACCATGGACTTCAGACTAATTCCCAACTGCTCTATCTCTCGTTTAGGCCCCTGGGGAGGTGAGTGCCAAGCCTGGAGATCCAGACCTTCTCTCTCCTGGTGCGTTGCTGCACCGTCCAGGCTGGGTCAGACTCCAGGATGGTGGCCCTGAGGCTGGGCCATCCATGCTCAATAAAATGTTGAACCAAGGGGATCTCCGTATTCTTCTTTCTATTAATATTATACCTGTGTTGGGTAAACCTTGTGAGAATTGTGTTGCCTGTCTGGCCCACATACTGTTTGGTGCACTTTAAACATCTAATTAGATAAACCACATTTTTTGTGTGCACAGTGGTATTCTTTTGTGTCAGGAATACCTCTTTAGATGTTTGATTCTGTATCATTCTATAATTCCTAAAAAACTCAGATTTGGACCTGGTTTTGGGTTCTTTCAATGGTCTCAATTTGGCTCTAATCAGAATGTCCCCCAGGTTTTATTTTTTCTAAAGGCCGCAATTAGTCTATGATCTTTTAAGAAAATTTTGTTACCCCCTGCCGAAATGAAATTAGTTTTTAATTGTTTAATGAGTTTGACATTTCCAAATGAATAGGTGGTAATGATGGGGAGAATCGGGTCCAAACAGACAGGTTTCACTAGGGTGAAGGTTTTCAAAGTGACGCAGCATGGTGTGTGTGTAACCCCTGTTGCGCAGTGAGGAGAACAAAATCTTTACTGCAGCTTTAAAATCTTCTGCTCTGGTGCAGATTCTCTTGAATCTCAGTAATTGAGACTTTACCAGTCCTGCAAAAGTATGCCTGGGGTGATGACTGGACCTGTACAACAGCGCATGCGTGTCTGTCTCTTTAAAGAAAACCTTCACCTCTAGCTTGTGCGTGACAGGGAAATCTGTCCCCTTGAAGGTCGTCGTGTCCAGAAAATCAATGGAATCCTGATTGAGGTGGATTTGACCTTGATTGACTGCCTGTGGCTGTTTAGGGTGTGTATAAAAAGCTCAAAATCCTGTTTTGAATGCTGCCAAACTCCCCAAATGTCATCTAAATAGCGGAAATAGTGCAGCGGTCTCTTCTGGCAAGATGCCAGGGCACTTTCTTCCCACTCGGCCATAAAAATATTAGCATATGAGGGTGCAAAACGCTTTCCCATAGCCGTGCCTTTCACCTGTAAAAATATTGTCCATCAAATTCAAAATCATTTTTGGTCAAATTAATTTCTAATAATTGTAAAATTTCTTTGTCTGGTCTTTTGCTGTTTGGGTGTTTTTGGAGGCGTGTCTGACCGCTAATAGGCCCTCAGGTGTCTGGATGTTGGTGTAAAGGCTGTCTACATCAAGGGAGAAGAGGAAAGAGGAGGACGGTATAATAATACTTTTAATCTTCTCAACAAAATCATATGTGTCCTTGATGTAGCTCTGGTGCAGCATAGACAGGGGTTTTAAATAAAAATCTATAAACTCTGCTGTGTAGTAGGTCTCACTCTCACAGTCAGAGACTATAGGGCGGCCTGGAGGATGCGGTGTGGGAGGCTCCAGGACTCTCTGCTTTTGTGGATTTTTGGCAGCATGTAAAACCGGCGTAGTCTGGGCTCTTTATCCCCCTGGAGGTAAGTTTTCTGTTTTAAATTTATAAATTTTTATTATATAATGATACTAAAATCTTTTCTATAAGAGGTATTGTGTCCTTGTATATAGGTTTATCTAATTTAATATAATAATTGGTATTATTTAACTGTCTGTATCCCTCCCACAAATAATCCCTCCTGTCCATGAGGACCACTGAGCTCCCTTTATCTGCCGGTTTTATTATAATTTCATTATTATTGGCCAATTGGTGAAGTGCCTCACTTTCATACTTGGTCAGATTGGTTTTAGTCCAGCCCATTTTGTGGTTTTGCTGGAAATGTTGTAGATCTAATTGAGTCAATTTAATAACCTCTGGTGGGAGTTGTGTGGCATCAGGGAGCCATGTGGACCTCGGGATAAAGGGCAAATGTTCTGATTCTGGTTTTCCTTCGTAGTAGACCGCTAACTTCACTTTCCTATGGTAATTCTGCAGGTCAAGCTGAGTCTGGTTTTCTGGTCTTTATGACTCAGTCTCTGCTGTGAAGGAATGAAGGTTAGACCCTTGTTTAAAAGCACGGTCTGTGCTGCTGTAAGTTTAAAAGATTGGCAGAGATTAATCACAGTTTTTAACCCTGTATCTTTTTCTGTACTCACAGGGTTCACATGTTTAAATGATGCACCCAGTGTTGCAGCATGTGCTCCCCGGTCTGCTTTGACCAGTGGATCAGGTCCTTATCCACTGTGAAGCTGTTCCTAGACAGCTGGGGATGGAGTCATAATTGGCCATGATGTGGTCATTCAGGAGCCTCAGGTTGGCCTGTTCAGGGGTGGGAGAGACCTGGAAAAGTTAATCAGTGGTACCAGGATTTGTGATCTGGGAAAGGCTATTTCAGCCATTTTCACAGCTTTCCTCAGCTGTGGGAAGATCACAGTTTGTGGGTTATGGGCCCTATTGTTGATTCCCAGGAAAGAATTGTTTTTCCACTTTCATGGAGACTGGCGTTTTGGCCAATAGGGGCTCCATGTGGGCGAAGGTGGCTCCTGGGAAACTGTCAATCTGCATATTATCCTGTGTAAAGGATGGCAGTCTTGAAAGGTTGGAGTCTCCCATGATGAGCCACTGTTTCTTTGCCTCCAGTGACCAGACAGAGTTTTAGGTTGGTCTGCTCGTGTCTGAGGGCCTGTTCTCAGAAGTCACTGAGGCAGGTGTTGTCGTGGGAGGTGCAAAGGAAAGTGTGCTCTGTACCTGGGCTCTGGGTAGGGCAGACAGTTCTGCTCTGAGCATCGAGTTGAGTGTAGCAGTGTTGATCTCCTCTGTGCTTGTTGGTCTCAGAGTAGTACCCTGCGTACTGATCTCTGCTGGAGGGTGTCCTGTCTTGGACCTGGATCACCGGAGAGAGAGCTGGAGGTGGGTGGGGAGAGAGGGGAGGAGAGGTAGGGGAGAAAGAGGAGGGAATTGGGGAGGAGGGAGAAAGGTCTGGAGGAGGAGGGAAGGAGGGGGTGTTGGGGTGGAGGAGGGGGAGGAGGGAGAGAGGGTGGGTGGGGAGTGGAGGCTCCGGAGTGGTGGGGTCTTCGGCTAAGGAGATCAGCTCCACGTCCACTTCCGGCTGCTGCTGCTCCTGTGTTGCCTCTCTGGTGGGGTGGCTCTTGTGCACTGTCACACCGGAGGTCGTCTGGGTCTCTGCTGTCCTCTGTGCAGAGTCCGCTCTCAGCGCTTCCCACTGGGTGACTCTCAGTGGGACTCCCGGCTGAGGCTGAGGTGGAGGGTTGGGGAGGTTCTGCTGCAACATCTCCATCATAGGTGCACTAAGATGTCTCCTCCGTGCAGGTTTGGCTACTGGAGCTGTGGATGGAGGAGGAGGAGAAGGACGAGGAGGAGGAGGAGGAGGAGGAGGCGAGAGATTGTGGAGGGATTGTCTGCCTCCTCTCCTGAGGGGTCCCGGAGGCTGCTGCTACCCCTGCAGCTGGCGTAGCCTGAGACTGTTGGTCCTCCTGCTGAGGTGAGTCTGAGTTGTGTTGTGTGATAGCAACAATTCTAGCGTACACATTGTCCAACAACTCCTGTGTGAGCTTCCTGCCAAAATGGCTGCGGGACCAGGCTGCTGCAATCCCAAAGTTCTTCCTCCAATCTCCTGTGCTCAGCTGTTGCAAAATCTGTAGGTTGTTGTCAATGTTTTCTTGGTAGTGTTGTCTCAGGGTAAGCATGGTTGTGTATTCCCAGTTTTTAGCATTACCCTCAATGATGCTGTTTGTTGTGGGGTTGGGTTCAGCTGGCATTATGGAGTCTATGAGGTATTGGGTCATTCTTGCAATAGCAGGTGGTGTTTCAGGAGAGGACACATTATTTAAATGGTGTGCAGCTTTAATAATTCTATGTATTATTCTCGTCCTGATAACAAAATCTGGGTCCTTATCATGGTTTTTGTTGTTCATTATTATGGGGCGGACAAACCTCCCTCCACGTCGGTTTCCGTCTCCCCGCTGCGGAATTGCTGGCTCTGCTGTCCGCGCTGCTGCTGCTGCTGCTGCTGCCGCTGCTGCTGCTGCTGCGCTGCTGCTGCTGCCTGCTGCTGCCGCTGCTGCTGCGCTGCTGCTGCGCTGCTGCTGCTGCCGCCGCGCCATGGAGCTCCGCGGCTGGATCCGTTTTTAAAACGGCGGCTCTGTTGGTGGCCGTTGTTCCAGCCCTGGTTCTGGTGAGTGTTGTTAAAATTGTTCTGATATACGGTATTGTTCTTACCGTTGTATCCGGTGTAATTTGTTCTCCCGGTGTTGTTTTGGAAGTAGCGGGAGTTGCCGCTGGTTCCCCGTGCCGCGTCAGCGTAAGAGGGCTGGTTGTAGGAGGACTGGCGGTGTTGGTAAGATGAGTTGTATGTGGACTGGGGTTCTGTGTTTTATTTCTCTTTCTTCCCCGTTTGTAACTCACCGTCTGCCATCCATCATTCCCGTCTTGGAAAGCCATTCTCCGCGGTGAGGAAACCAGGTGAAAAAATAATGTTTTAAACTGAAAACTATCTCACAAAAAATGTGGAGACGTGATGGTGAAAAAAAGAATATTTTTTATTTTAAATGAGCGACGCGTTTCGGCATACGAAATGCCTTTTTCAAGCTCAAGAATTCAAACTTTTACAACAACTATTTCTCTCACACAGTCAGTATGGCGGAATGAAAAGGCCCGGGCAAATGAAGAGAGTAGCCAACGGAAATAAACATCCGGCTCCAGGTACCAACATGTGACCCGCTGGGCCAATGACAGCTTAAAACAATGTCAATTTGTATGTGTGTGTGTGTGTGTAAGTCTGCCATTCAAATTTTTAAAGGGGAATCTGCCTGTTTAGGGCGGAGAATACTATTCTCGTTTTATTGAAATATAATTTGGCCAATTAGTATTTAAAAATATTACTTAACTTATATCAAAATATTTTTAGAAAGAAAACATTAAATTAGATTTAGTCTTGTAATTTTAAAATAAAGGTTAGTGTCCAAATAATGGTTTTAGTAATTAAATTTAATTTTTAAATGTATCCAAAAATGTTTTTACATGTCCATAACCCGGTGGTTATGTTTAGGCAGATTCCCAAAGTGGCGCCCTATCCCCAAATGGTTGAGGTCAGAGCTTCCAAATTTGGGCAGGGGTTCACCTGAAAGAGTCCAAATATCTACAGGTTGTGTTTAGGCAAGAGGCTCTAGACACAAGGACCTGCAGTGAAACGGTTGGGTTAAGGCATAGAGCCCTCAGACCGGTTGTGTTTAGGAATAGAGAGGTTTTGGAGGTAGGTAGGAAAACCGGATGTCGTGGGGGCCTTTTCTTCCATTATTAAGATAAACTTTAAAAACAATGTGTGAGGCATGAAATCACCATCACATAACAGTATGTGGAAACCAATAGTTATAACTATATACACTCACATACATATAAAAACACACATATATATATATATATATATATATACATATGCATATACAGCAGAACAAAATACCTTTTAAATTTAATTGTGAACTTCATGAAAATAATATCAACTTTTGTCCAGTAGATGGCAGGCTGGTCATGCAAATGTTGGGAGCCAGAATCAAACTCCAGTCTGTCCATTACATTCACACATGCCAAGGTGGAATCACTCAACATTGGAGAATTATAGTTCCAGATGAAGGATATGCATGTATCCCATTTTGTTTATACCCTTTTGATATGATGTAATTAAGTCCCCAATTTGTGTTATATGTTTTGTGTGTCCCATTCTAGGTGGACTGCACCGGTGGTGGCCTGTCTGAGAGAGGGAGAGGAGGGAAAGCTTCAGTCCAGGTACGGGCGGGTTAGGAATGAAAAAATTGAATTCTGCTGCCGAAGGCAGCAGAATTAAATGCACAAACCATGGACTTCAGACTAATTCCCAACTGCTCTATCTCTCGTTTAGGCCCCTGGGGAGGTGAGTGCCAAGCCTGGAGATCCAGACCTTCTCTCTCCTGGTGCGTTGCTGCACCGTCCAGGCTGGGTCAGACTCCAAGATGGTGGCCCTGAGGCTGGGCCATCCATGCTCAATAAAATGTTGAACCAAGGGGATCTCCGTATTCTTCTTTCTATTAATATTATACCTGTGCTGGGTAAACCTTGTGAGAATTGTGTTGCCTGTCTGGCCCACATACTGTTTGGTGCACTTTAAACATCTAATTAGATAAACCACATTTTTTGTGTGCACAGTGGTATTCTTTTGTGTCAGGAATACCTCTTTAGATGTTTGATTCTGTATCATTCTATAATTCCTAAAAACTCAGATTTGGACCTGGTTTTGGTTCTTTCAATGGTCTCAATTTAGCTCTAACAGAATGTCCCCAGGTTTTTATTTTTCTAAAGGCCGCAATTAGTCTATGATCTTTTAAGAAAATTTTGTTACCCCCTGCCGAAATGAAATTAGTTTTTAATTGTTTAATGAGTTTGACATTTCCAAATGAATAGGTGGTAATGATGGGGAGAATCGGGTCCAAACAGACAGGTTTCACTAGGGTGAAGGTTTTCAAAGAGTGACGCAGCATGGTGTGTGTGTAACCCCTGTTGCGCAGTGAGGAGAATAAAATCTTTACTGCAGCTTTAAAATCTTCTGCTCTGGTGCAGATTCTCTTGAATCTCAGTAATTGAGACTTTACCAGTCCTGCAAAAGTATGCCTGGGGTGATGACTGGACCTGTACAACAGCGCATGCGTGTCTGTCTCTTTAAAGAAAACCTTCACCTCTAGCTTGTGCGTGACAGGGAAATCTGTCCCCTTGAAGGTCGTCGTGTCCAGAAAATCAATGGAATCCTGATTGAGGTGGATTTGACCTTGATTGACTGCCTGTGGCTGTTTAGGGTGTGTATAAAAAGCTCAAAATCCTGTTTTGAATGCTGCCAAACTCCCCAAATGTCATCTAAATAGCGGAAATAGTGCAGCGGTCTCTTCTGGCAAGATGCCAGGGCACTTTCTTCCCACTCGGCCATAAAAATATTAGCATATGAGGGTGCAAAACGCTTTCCCATAGCCGTGCCTTTCACCTGTAAAAATATTGTCCATCAAATTCAAAATCATTTTTGGTCAAATTAATTTCTAATAATTGTAAAATTTCTTTGTCTGGTCTTTTGCTGTTTGGGTGTTTTGGAGGGCGTGTCTGACCGCTAATAGGCCCTCAGGTGTCTGGATGTTGGTGTAAAGGCTGTCTACATCAAGGGAGAAGAGGAAGGAGGAGGACGGTATAATAATACTTTTAATCTTCTCAACAAAATCATATGTGTCCTTGATGTAGCTCTGGTGCAGCATAGACAGGGTTTTAAATAAAAATCTATAAACTCTGCTGTGTAGTAGGTCTCACTCTCACAGTCAGAGACTATAGGGCGGCCTGGAGGGATGCGGTGTGGGAGGCTCCAGGACTCTCTGCTTTTGTGGATTTTTGGCAGCATGTAAAACCGGCGTAGTCTGGGCTCTTTATCCCCCTGGAGGTAAGTTTTCTGTTTTAAATTTATAAATTTTTATTATATAATGATACTAAAATCTTTTCTATAAGAGGTATTGTGTCCTTGTATATAGGTTTATCTAATTTAATATAATAATTGGTATTATTTAACTGTCTGTATCCCTCCCACAAATAATCCCTCCTGTCCATGAGGACCACTGAGCTCCCTTTGTCTGCCGGTTTTATTATAATTTCATTATTATTGGCCAATTGGTGAAGTGCCTCACTTTCATACTTGGTCAGATTGGTTTTAGTCCAGCCCATTTTGTGGTTTTGCTGGAAATGTTGTAGATCTAATTGAGTCAATTTAATAACCTCTGGTGGGAGTTGTGTGGCATCAGGGAGCCATGTGGACCTCGGGATAAAGGGCAAATGTTCTGATTCTGGTTTTCCTTCGTAGTAGACCGCTAACTTCACTTTCCTATGGTAATTCTGCAGGTCAAGCTGAGTCTGGTTTTTCTGGTCTTTATGACTCAGTCTCTGCTGTGAAGGAATGAAGGTTAGACCCTTGTTTAAAAGCACGGTCTGTGCTGCTGTAAGTTTAAAAGATTGGCAGAGATTAATCACAGTTTTTAACCCTGTATCTTTTTCTGTACTCACAGGGTTCACATGTTTAAATGATGCACCCAGTGTTGCAGCATGTGCTCCCCGGTCTGCTTTGACCAGTGGATCAGGTCCTTATCCACTGTGAAGCTGTTCCTAGACAGCTGGGGATGGAGTCATAATTGGCCATGATGTGGTCATTCAGGAGCCTCAGGTTGGCCTGTTCAGGGGTGGGAGAGACCTGGAAAAGTTAATCAGTGGTACCAGGATTTGTGATCTGGGAAAGGCTGTTTCAGCCATTTTCACAGCTTTCCTCAGCTGTGGGAAGATCACAGTTTGTGGGTTATGGGCCCTATTGTTGATTCCCAGGGAAAGAATTGTTTTCCACTTTCATGGAGACTGGCGTTTTGGCCAATAGGGGCTCCATGTGGGCGAAGGTGGCTCCTGGGAAACTGTCAATCTGCATATTATCCTGTGTAAAGGATGGCAGTCTTGAAAGGTTGGAGTCTCCCATGATGAGCCACTGTTTCTTTGCCTCCAGTGACCAGACAGAGTTTTTTAGGTTGGTCTGCTCGTGTCTGAGGGGCCTGTTCTCAGAAGTCACTGAGGCAGGTGTTGTCGTGGGAGGTGCAAAGGAAAGTGTGCTCTGTACCTGGGCTCTGGGTAGGGCAGACAGTTCTGCTCTGAGCATCGAGTTGAGTGTAGCAGTGTTGATCTCCTCTGTGCTTGTTGGTCTCAGAGTAGTACCCCTGCGTACTGATCTCTGCTGGAGGGTGTCCTGTCTTGGACCTGGATCACCGGAGAGAGAGCTGGAGGTGGGTGGGGAGAGAGGGGAGGAGAGGTAGGGGAGAAAGAGGAGGGAATTGGGGAGGAGGGAGAAAGGTCTGGAGGAGGAGGGGAAGGAGGGGGTGTTGGGGTGGAGGAGGGGGAGGAGGGGAGAGAGGGTGGGTGGGGAGTGGAGGCTCCGGAGTGGTGGGGTCTTCGGCTAAGGAGATCAGCTCCACGTCCACTTCCGGCTGCTGCTGCTCCTGTGTTGCCTCTCTGGTGGGGTGGCTCTTGTGCACTGTCACACCGGAGGTCGTCTGGGTCTCTGCTGTCCTCTGTGCAGAGTCCGCTCTCAGCGCTTCCCACTGGGTGACTCTCAGTGGGACTCCCGGCTGAGGCTGAGGTGGAGGGTTGGGGAGGTTCTGCTGCAACATCTCCATCATAGGTGCACTAAGATGTCTCCTCCGTGCAGGTTTGGCTACTGGAGCTGTGGATGGAGGAGGAGGAGAAGGACGAAGAGGAGGAGGAGGAGGAGGAGGAGGGGGGGCGAGAGATTGTGGAGGGATTGTCTGCCTCCTCTCCTGAGGGGTCCCGGAGGCTGCTGCTACCCCTGCAGCTGGCGTAGCCTGAGACTGTTGGTCCTCCTGCTGAGGTGAGTCTGAGTTGTGTTGTGTGATAGCAACAATTCTAGCGTACACATTGTCCAACAACTCCTGTGTGAGCTTCCTGCCAAAATGGCTGCGGGACCAGGCTGCTGCAATCCCAAAGTTCTTCCTCCAATCTCCTGTGCTCAGCTGTTGCAAAATCTGTAGGTTGTTGTCAATGTTTTCTTGGTAGTGTTGTCTCAGGGTAAGCATGGTTGTGTATTCCCAGTTTTTAGCATTACCCTCAATGATGCTGTTTGTTGTGGGGTTGGGTTCAGCTGGCATTATGGAGTCTATGAGGTATTGGGTCATTCTTGCAATAGCAGGTGGTGTTTCAGGAGAGGACACATTATTTAAATGGTGTGCAGCTTTAATAATTCTATGTATTATTCTCGTCCTGATAACAAAATCTGGGTCCTTATCATGGTTTTTTGTTGTTCATTATTATGGGGCCGGACAAACCTCCCTCCACGTCGGTTTCCGTCTCCCCGCTGCGGAATTGCTGGCTCTGCTGTCCGCGCTGCTGCTGCTGCTGCTGCTGCTGCGCTGCTGCTGCTGCTGCTGCCGCTGCTGCTGCTGCCGCTGCCGCTGCCGCTGCTGCCGCTGCTGCTGCTGCCGCTGCTGCTGCCCGCCGCGCCATGGAGCTCCGCGGCTGGATCCGTTTTTGAAAACGGCGGCTCTGTTGGTGGCCGTTGTTCCAGCCCTGGTTCTGGTGAGTGTTGTTAAAATTGTTCTGATATACGGTATTGTTCTTACCGTTGTATCCGGTGTAATTTGTTCTCCCGGTGTTGTTTTGGAAGTAGCGGGAGTTGCCGCGCTGGTTCCCCCGTGCCGCGTCAGCGTAAGAGGGCTGGTTGTAGGAGGACTGGCGGTGTTGGTAAGATGAGTTGTATGTGGACTGGGGTTCTGTGTTTTATTTCTCTTTCTTCCCCGTTTGTAACTCACCGTCTGCCATCCATCATTCCCGTCTTGGAAAGCCATTCTCCGCGGTGAGGAAACCAGGTGAAAAAATAATGTTTTAAACTGAAAACTATCTCACAAAAAATGTGGAGACGTGATGGTGAAAAAAAGAATATTTTTTATTTTAAATGAGCGACGCGTTTCGGCATACGAAATGCCTTTTTCAAGCTCAAGAATTCAAACTTTTACAACAACTATTTCTCTCACACAGTCAGTATGGCGGAATGAAAAGGCCCGGGCAAATGAAGAGAGTAGCCAACGGAAATAAACATCCGGCTCCAGGTACCAACATGTGACCCGCTGGGCCAATGACAGCTTAAAACAATGTCAATTTGTATGTGTGTGTGTGTGTGTAAGTCTGCCATTCAAATTTTTAAAGGGGAATCTGCCTGTTTAGGGCCGGAGAATACTACTCTCGTTTTATTGAAATATAATTTGGCCAATTAGTATTTAAAAATATTACTTAACTTATATCAAAATATTTTTAGAAAGAAAACATTAAATTAGATTTAGTCTTGTAATTTTAAAATAAAGGTTAGTGTCCAAATAATGGTTTTAGTAATTAAATTTAATTTTTAAATGTATCCAAAAATGTTTTTTTACATGTCCATAACCCGGTGGTTATGTTTAGGCAGATTCCCAAAGTGGCGCCCTATCCCCAAATGGTTGAGGTCAGAGCTTCCAAATTTGGGCAGGGGTTCACCTGAAAGAGTCCAAATATCTACAGGTTGTGTTTAGGCAAGAGGCTCTAGACACAAGGACCTGCAGTGAAACGGTTGGGTTAAGGCATAGAGCCCTCAGACCGGTTGTGTTTAGGAATAGAGAGGTTTTGGAGGTAGGTAGGAAAACCGGATGTCGTGGGGGCCTTTTCTTCCATTATTAAGATAAACTTTAAAAACAATGTGTGAGGCATGAAATCACCATCACATAACAGTATGTGGAAACCAATAGTTATAACTATATACACTCACATACATATAAAAACACATATATATATATATATATATATATATACATATGCATATACAGCAGAACAAAATACCTTTTAAATTCAATTGTGAACTTCATGAAAATAATGTCAACTTTTGTCCAGTAGATGGCAGGCTGGTCATGCAAATGTTGGGAGCCAGAATCAAACTCCAGTCTGTCCATTACATTCACACATGCCAAGGTGGAATCACTCAACATTGGAGAATTATAGTTCCAGATGAAGGATATGCATGTATCCCATTTTGTTTATACCCTTTTGATATGATGTAATTAAGTCCCCAATTTGTGTTATATGTTTTGTGTGTCCCATTCTAGGTGGACTGCACCGGTGGTGGCCTGTCTGAGAGAGGGAGAGGAGGGAAAGCTTCAGTCCAGGTACGGGCGGGTTAGGAATGAAAAAATTGAATTCTGCTGCCGAAGGCAGCAGAATTAAATGCACAAACCATGGACTTCAGACTAATTCCCAACTGCTCTATCTCTCGTTTAGGCCCCTGGGGAGGTGAGTGCCAAGCCTGGAGATCCAGACCTTCTCTCTCCTGGTGCGTTGCTGCACCGTCCAGGCTGGGTCAGACTCCAAGATGGTGGCCCTGAGGCTGGGCCATCCATGCTCAATAAAATGTTGAACCAAGGGGATCTCCGTATTCTTCTTTCTATTAATATTATACCTGTGCTGGGTAAACCTTGTGAGAATTGTGTTGCCTGTCTGGCCCACATACTGTTTGGTGCACTTTAAACATCTAATTAGATAAACCACATTTTTTGTGTGCACAGTGGTATTCTTTTGTGTCAGGAATACCTCTTTAGATGTTTGATTCTGTATCATTCTATAATTCCTAAAAAACTCAGATTTGGACCTGGTTTTGGGTTCTTTCAATGGTCTCAATTTAGCTCTAACTAGAATGTCTCCCAGGTTTTTATTTTTTCTAAAGGCCGCAATTAGTCTATGATCTTTTAAGAAAATTTTGTTACCCCCTGCCGAAATGAAATTAGTTTTTAATTGTTTAATGAGTTTGACATTTCCAAATGAATAGGTGGTAATGATGGGGAGAATCGGGTCCAAACAGACAGGTTTCACTAGGGTGAAGGTTTTCAAAGAGTGACGCAGCATGGTGTGTGTGTAACCCCTGTTGCGCAGTGAGGAGAATAAAATCTTTACTGCAGCTTTAAAATCTTCTGCTCTGGTGCAGATTCTCTTGAATCTCAGTAATTGAGACTTTACCAGTCCTGCAAAAGTATGCCTGGGGTGATGACTGGACCTGTACAACAGCGCATGCGTGTCTGTCTCTTTAAAGAAAACCTTCACCTCTAGCTTGTGCGTGACAGGGAAATCTGTCCCCTTGAAGGTCGTCGTGTCCAGAAAATCAATGGAATCCTGATTGAGGGTGGATTTGACCTTGATTGACTGCCTGTGGCTGTTTAGGGTGTGTATAAAAAGCTCAAAATCCTGTTTTGAATGCTGCCAAACTCCCCAAATGTCATCTAAATAGCGGAAATAGTGCAGCGGTCTCTTCTGGCAAGATGCCAGGGCACTTTCTTCCCACTCGGCCATAAAAATATTAGCATATGAGGGTGCAAAACGCTTTCCCATAGCCGTGCCTTTCACCTGTAAAAAATATTGTCCATCAAATTCAAAATCATTTTTGGTCAAATTAATTTCTAATAATTGTAAAATTTCTTTGTCTGGTCTTTTGCTGTTTGGGTGTTTTTGGAGGGCGTGTCTGACCGCTAATAGGCCCTCAGGTGTCTGGATGTTGGTGTAAAGGCTGTCTACATCAAGGGAGAAGAGGAAGGAGGAGGACGGTATAATAATACTTTTAATCTTCTCAACAAAATCATATGTGTCCTTGATGTAGCTCTGGTGCAGCATAGACAGGGGTTTTAAATAAAAATCTATAAACTCTGCTGTGTAGTAGGTCTCACTCTCACAGTCAGAGACTATAGGGCGGCCTGGAGGGATACGGTGTGGGAGGCTCCAGGACTCTCTGCTTTTGTGGATTTTTGGCAGCATGTAAAACCGGCGTAGTCTGGGCTCTTTATCCCCCTGGAGGTAAGTTTTCTGTTTTAAATTTATAAATTTTTATTATATAATGATACTAAAATCTTTTCTATAAGAGGTATTGTGTCCTTGTATATAGGTTTATCTAATTTAATATAATAATTGGTATTATTTAACTGTCTGTATCCCTCCCACAAATAATCCCTCCTGTCCATGAGGACCACTGAGCTCCCTTTGTCTGCCGGTTTTATTATAATTTCATTATTATTGGCCAATTGGTGAAGTGCCTCACTTTCATACTTGGTCAGATTGGTTTTAGTCCAGCCCATTTTGTGGTTTTGCTGGAAATGTTGTAGATCTAATTGAGTCAATTTAATAACCTCTGGTGGGAGTTGTGTGGCATCAGGGAGCCATGTGGACCTCGGGATAAAGGGCAAATGTTCTGATTCTGGTTTTCCTTCGTAGTAGACCGCTAACTTCACTTTCCTATGGTAATTCTGCAGGTCAAGCTGAGTCTGGTTTTCTGGTCTTTATGACTCAGTCTCTGCTGTGAAGGAATGAAGGTTAGACCCTTGTTTAAAAGCACGGTCTGTGCTGCTGTAAGTTTAAAAGATTGGCAGAGATTAATCACAGTTTTTAACCCTGTATCTTTTTCTGTACTCACAGGGTTCACATGTTTAAATGATGCACCCAGTGTTGCAGCATGTGCTCCCCGGTCTGCTTTGACCAGTGGATCAGGTCCTTATCCACTGTGAAGCTGTTCCTAGACAGCTGGGGGATGGAGTCATAATTGGCCATGATGTGGTCATTCAGGAGCCTCAGGTTGGCCTGTTCAGGGGTGGGAGAGACCTGGAAAAGTTAATCAGTGGTACCAGGATTTGTGATCTGGGAAAGGCTGTTTCAGCCATTTTCACAGCTTTCCTCAGCTGTGGGAAGATCACAGTTTGTGGGTTATGGGCCCTATTGTTGATTCCCAGGGAAAGAATTGTTTTTCCACTTTCATGGAGACTGGCGTTTTGGCCAATAGGGGCTCCATGTGGGCGAAGGTGGCTCCTGGGAAACTGTCAATCTGCATATTATCCTGTGTAAAGGATGGCAGTCTTGAAAGGTTGGAGTCTCCCATGATGAGCCACTGTTTCTTTGCCTCCAGTGACCAGACAGAGTTTTTTAGGTTGGTCTGCTCGTGTCTGAGGGCCTGTTCTCAGAAGTCACTGAGGCAGGTGTTGTCGTGGGAGGTGCAAAGGAAAGTGTGCTCTGTACCTGGGCTCTGGGTAGGGCAGACAGTTCTGCTCTGAGCATCGAGTTGAGTGTAGCAGTGTTGATCTCCTCTGTGCTTGTTGGTCTCAGAGTAGTACCCCTGCGTACTGATCTCTGCTGGAGGGGTGTCCTGTCTTGGACCTGGATCACCGGAGAGAGAGCTGGAGGTGGGTGGGGAGAGAGGGGAGGAGAGGTAGGGGAGAAAGAGGAGGGAATTGGGGAGGAGGGAGAAAGGTCTGGAGGAGGAGGGGAAGGAGGGGGGTGTTGGGGTGGAGGAGGGGGGGAGGAGGGGAGAGAGGGTGGGTGGGGGAGTGGAGGCTCCGGAGTGGTGGGGTCTTCGGCTAAGGAGATCAGCTCCACGTCCACTTCCGGCTGCTGCTGCTCCTGTGTTGCCTCTCTGGTGGGGTGGCTCTTGTGCACTGTCACACCGGAGGTCGTCTGGGTCTCTGCTGTCCTCTGTGCAGAGTCCGCTCTCAGCGCTTCCCACTGGGTGACTCTCAGTGGGACTCCCGGCTGAGGCTGAGGTGGAGGGTTGGGGAGGTTCTGCTGCAACATCTCCATCATAGGTGCACTAAGATGTCTCCTCCGTGCAGGTTTGGCTACTGGAGCTGTGGATGGAGGAGGAGGAGAAGGACGAAGAGGAGGAGGAGGAGGAGGAGGAGGGGGGGCGAGAGATTGTGGAGGGATTGTCTGCCTCCTCTCCTGAGGGTCCCGGAGGCTGCTGCTACCCCTGCAGCTGGCGTAGCCTGAGACTGTTGGTCCTCCTGCTGAGGTGAGTCTGAGTTGTGTTGTGTGATAGCAACAATTCTAGCGTACACATTGTCCAACAACTCCTGTGTGAGCTTCCTGCCAAAATGGCTGCGGGACCAGGCTGCTGCAATCCCAAAGTTCTTCCTCCAATCTCCTGTGCTCAGCTGTTGCAAAATCTGTAGGTTGTTGTCAATGTTTTCTTGGTAGTGTTGTCTCAGGGTAAGCATGGTTGTGTATTCCCAGTTTTTAGCATTACCCTCAATGATGCTGTTTGTTGTGGGGTTGGGTTCAGCTGGCATTATGGAGTCTATGAGGTATTGGGTCATTCTTGCAATAGCAGGTGGTGTTTCAGGAGAGGACACATTATTTAAATGGTGTGCAGCTTTAATAATTCTATGTATTATTCTCGTCCTGATAACAAAATCTGGGTCCTTATCATGGTTTTTTTGTTGTTCATTATTATGGGGCCGGACAAACCTCCCTCCACGTCGGTTTCCGTCTCCCCCGCTGCGGAATTGCTGGCTCTGCTGTCCGCGCTGCTGCTGCTGCTGCTGCTGCTGCTGCTGCTGCTGCTGCCGCTGCTGCTGCTGCCGCTGCTGCTGCTGCCGCTGCTGCTGCTGCCGCTGCTGCTGCTGCCGCTGCTGCTGCCCGCCGCGCCATGGAGCTCCGCGGCTGGATCCGTTTTTTTGAAAACGGCGGCTCTGTTGGTGGCCGTTGTTCCAGCCCTGGTTCTGGTGAGTGTTGTTAAAATTGTTCTGATATACGGTATTGTTCTTACCGTTGTATCCGGTGTAATTTGTTCTCCCGGTGTTGTTTTGGAAGTAGCGGGAGTTGCCGCGCTGGTTCCCCCGTGCCGCGTCAGCGTAAGAGGGCTGGTTGTAGGAGGACTGGCGGTGTTGGTAAGATGAGTTGTATGTGGACTGGGGGTTCTGTGTTTTATTTCTCTTTCTTCCCCGTTTGTAACTCACCGTCTGCCATCCATCATTCCCGTCTTGGAAAGCCATTCTCCGCGGTGAGGAAACCAGGTGAAAAAATAATGTTTTAAACTGAAAACTATCTCACAAAAATGTGGAGACGTGATGGTGAAAAAAGAATATTTTTATTTTAAATGAGCGACGCGTTTCGGCATACGAAATGCCTTTTTCAAGCTCAAGAATTCAAACTTTTACAACAACTATTTCTCTCACACAGTCAGTATGGCGGAATGAAAAGGCCCGGGCAAATGAAGAGAGTAGCCAACGGAAATAAACATCCGGCTCCAGGTACCAACATGTGACCCGCTGGGCCAATGACAGCTTAAAACAATGTCAATTTGTATGTGTGTGTGTGTGTGTAAGTCTGCCATTCAAATTTTTAAAGGGAATCTGCCTGTTTAGGGCCGGAGAATACTATTCTCGTTTTATTGAAATATAATTTGGCCAATTAGTATTTAAAAATATTACTTAACTTATATCAAAATATTTTTAGAAAGAAAACATTAAATTAGATTTAGTCTTGTAATTTTAAAATAAAGGTTAGTGTCCAAATAATGGTTTTAGTAATTAAATTTAATTTTTAAATGTATCCAAAAATGTTTTTACATGTCCATAACCCGGTGGTTATGTTTAGGCAGATTCCCAAAGTGGCGCCCTATCCCCAAATGGTTGAGGTCAGAGCTTCCAAATTTGGGCAGGGGTTCACCTGAAAGAGTCCAAATATCTACAGGTTGTGTTTAGGCAAGAGGCTCTAGACACAAGGACCTGCAGTGAAACGGTTGGGTTAAGGCATAGAGCCCTCAGACCGGTTGTGTTTAGGAATAGAGAGGTTTTGGAGGTAGGTAGGAAAACCGGATGTCGTGGGGCCTTTTCTTCCATTATTAAGATAAACTTTAAAAACAATGTGTGAGGCATGAAATCACCATCACATAACAGTATGTGGAAACCAATAGTTATAACTATATACACTCACATACATATAAAAACACATATATATATATATATATATATATATATGCATATACAGCAGAACAAAATACCTTTTAAATTCAATTGTGAACTTCATGAAAATAATATCAACTTTTGTCCAGTAGATGGCAGGCTGGTCATGCAAATGTTGGGAGCCAGAATCAAACTCCAGTCTGTCCATTACATTCACACATGCCAAGGTGGAATCACTCAACATTGGAGAATTATAGTTCCAGATGAAGGATATGCATGTATCCCATTTTGTTTATACCCTTTTGATATGATGTAATTAAGTCCCCAATTTGTGTTATATGTTTTGTGTGTCCCATTCTAGGTGGACTGCACCGGTGGTGGCCTGTCTGAGAGAGGGAGAGGGAAAGCTTCAGTCCAGGTACGGGCGGGTTAGGAATGAAAAAATTGAATTCTGCTGCCGAAGGCAGCAGAATTAAATGCACAAACCATGGACTTCAGACTAATTCCCAACTGCTCTATCTCTCGTTTAGGCCCCTGGGGAGGTGAGTGCCAAGCCTGGAGATCCAGACCTTCTCTCTCCTGGTGCGTTGCTGCACCGTCCAGGCTGGGTCAGACTCCAAGATGGTGGCCCTGAGGCTGGGCCATCCATGCTCAATAAAATGTTGAACCAAGGGGATCTCCGTATTCTTCTTTCTATTAATATTATACCTGTGCTGGGTAAACCTTGTGAGAATTGTGTTGCCTGTCTGGCCCACATACTGTTTGGTGCACTTTAAACATCTAATTAGATAAACCACATTTTTTGTGTGCACAGTGGTATTCTTTTGTGTCAGGAATACCTCTTTAGATGTTTGATTCTGTATCATTCTATAATTCCTAAAAACTCAGATTTGGACCTGGTTTTGGGTTCTTTCAATGGTCTCAATTTGGCTCTAATCAGAATGTCTCCCAGGTTTTTATTTTTCTAAAGGCCGCAATTAGTCTATGATCTTTTAAGAAAATTTTGTTACCCCCTGCCGAAATGAAATTAGTTTTTAATTGTTTAATGAGTTTGACATTTCCAAATGAATAGGTGGTAATGATGGGGAGAATCGGGTCCAAACAGACAGGTTTCACTAGGGTGAAGGTTTTCAAAGAGTGACGCAGCATGGTGTGTGTGTAACCCCTGTTGCGCAGTGAGGAGAATAAAATCTTTACTGCAGCTTTAAAATCTTCTGCTCTGGTGCAGATTCTCTTGAATCTCAGTAATTGAGACTTTACCAGTCCTGCAAAAGTATGCCTGGGGTGATGACTGGACCTGTACAACAGCGCATGCGTGTCTGTCTCTTTAAAGAAAACCTTCACCTCTAGCTTGTGCGTGACAGGGAAATCTGTCCCCTTGAAGGTCGTCGTGTCCAGAAAATCAATGGAATCCTGATTGAGGGTGGATTTGACCTTGATTGACTGCCTGTGGCTGTTTAGGGTGTGTATAAAAAGCTCAAAATCCTGTTTTGAATGCTGCCAAACTCCCCAAATGTCATCTAAATAGCGGAAATAGTGCAGCGGTCTCTTCTGGCAAGATGCCAGGGCACTTTCTTCCCACTCGGCCATAAAAATATTAGCATATGAGGGTGCAAAACGCTTTCCCATAGCCGTGCCTTTCACCTGTAAAAAATATTGTCCATCAAATTCAAAATCATTTTTGGTCAAATTAATTTCTAATAATTGTAAAATTTCTTTGTCTGGTCTTTTGCTGTTTGGGTGTTTTTGGAGGGCGTGTCTGACCGCTAATAGGCCCTCAGGTGTCTGGATGTTGGTGTAAAGGCTGTCTACATCAAGGGAGAAGAGGAAGGAGGAGGACGGTATAATAATACTTTTAATCTTCTCAACAAAATCATATGTGTCCTTGATGTAGCTCTGGTGCAGCATAGACAGGGGTTTTAAATAAAAATCTATAAACTCTGCTGTGTAGTAGGTCTCACTCTCACAGTCAGAGACTATAGGGCGGCCTGGAGGGATGCGGTGTGGGAGGCTCCAGGACTCTCTGCTTTTGTGGATTTTTGGCAGCATGTAAAACCGGCGTAGTCTGGGCTCTTTATCCCCCTGGAGGTAAGTTTTCTGTTTTAAATTTATAAATTTTTATTATATAATGATACTAAAATCTTTTCTATAAGAGGTATTGTGTCCTTGTATATAGGTTTATCTAATTTAATATAATAATTGGTATTATTTAACTGTCTGTATCCCTCCCACAAATAATCCCTCCTGTCCATGAGGACCACTGAGCTCCCTTTATCTGCCGGTTTTATTATAATTTCATTATTATTGGCCAATTGGTGAAGTGCCTCACTTTCATACTTGGTCAGATTGGTTTTAGTCCAGCCCATTTTGTGGTTTTGCTGGAAATGTTGTAGATCTAATTGAGTCAATTTAATAACCTCTGGTGGGAGTTGTGTGGCATCAGGGAGCCATGTGGACCTCGGGATAAAGGGCAAATGTTCTGATTCTGGTTTTCCTTCGTAGTAGACCGCTAACTTCACTTTCCTATGGTAATTCTGCAGGTCAAGCTGAGTCTGGTTTTCTGGTCTTTATGACTCAGTCTCTGCTGTGAAGGAATGAAGGTTAGACCCTTGTTTAAAAGCACGGTCTGTGCTGCTGTAAGTTTAAAAGATTGGCAGAGATTAATCACAGTTTTTAACCCTGTATCTTTTTCTGTACTCACAGGGTTCACATGTTTAAATGATGCACCCAGTGTTGCAGCATGTGCTCCCCGGTCTGCTTTGACCAGTGGATCAGGTCCTTATCCACTGTGAAGCTGTTCCTAGACAGCTGGGGGATGGAGTCATAATTGGCCATGATGTGGTCATTCAGGAGCCTCAGGTTGGCCTGTTCAGGGGTGGGAGAGACCTGGAAAAGTTAATCAGTGGTACCAGGATTTGTGATCTGGGAAAGGCTATTTCAGCCATTTTCACAGCTTTCCTCAGCTGTGGGAAGATCACAGTTTGTGGGTTATGGGCCCTATTGTTGATTCCCAGGGAAAGAATTGTTTTTCCACTTTCATGGAGACTGGCGTTTTGGCCAATAGGGGCTCCATGTGGGCGAAGGTGGCTCCTGGGAAACTGTCAATCTGCATATTATCCTGTGTAAAGGATGGCAGTCTTGAAAGGTTGGAGTCTCCCATGATGAGCCACTGTTTCTTTGCCTCCAGTGACCAGACAGAGTTTTTAGGTTGGTCTGCTCGTGTCTGAGGGCCTGTTCTCAGAAGTCACTGAGGCAGGTGTTGTCGTGGGAGGTGCAAAGGAAAGTGTGCTCTGTACCTGGGCTCTGGGTAGGGCAGACAGTTCTGCTCTGAGCATCGAGTTGAGTGTAGCAGTGTTGATCTCCTCTGTGCTTGTTGGTCTCAGAGTAGTACCCCTGCGTACTGATCTCTGCTGGAGGGGTGTCCTGTCTTGGACCTGGATCACCGGAGAGAGAGCTGGAGGTGGGTGGGGAGAGAGGGGAGGAGAGGTAGGGGAGAAAGAGGAGGGAATTGGGGAGGAGGGAGAAAGGTCTGGAGGAGGAGGGGAAGGAGGGGGTGTTGGGGTGGAGGAGGGGGAGGAGGGGAGAGAGGGTGGGTGGGGAGTGGAGGCTCCGGAGTGGTGGGGTCTTCGGCTAAGGAGATCAGCTCCACGTCCACTTCCGGCTGCTGCTGCTCCTGTGTTGCCTCTCTGGTGGGGTGGCTCTTGTGCACTGTCACACCGGAGGTCGTCTGGGTCTCTGCTGTCCTCTGTGCAGAGTCCGCTCTCAGCGCTTCCCACTGGGTGACTCTCAGTGGGACTCCCGGCTGAGGCTGAGGTGGAGGGTTGGGGAGGTTCTGCTGCAACATCTCCATCATAGGTGCACTAAGATGTCTCCTCCGTGCAGGTTTGGCTACTGGAGCTGTGGATGGAGGAGGAGGAGAAGGACGAAGAGGAGGAGGAGGAGGAGGAGGCGAGAGATTGTGGAGGGATTGTCTGCCTCCTCTCCTGAGGGGTCCCGGAGGCTGCTGCTACCCCTGCAGCTGGCGTAGCCTGAGACTGTTGGTCCTCCTGCTGAGGTGAGTCTGAGTTGTGTTGTGTGATAGCAACAATTCTAGCGTACACATTGTCCAACAACTCCTGTGTGAGCTTCCTGCCAAAATGGCTGCGGGACCAGGCTGCTGCAATCCCAAAGTTCTTCCTCCAATCTCCTGTGCTCAGCTGTTGCAAAATCTGTAGGTTGTTGTCAATGTTTTCTTGGTAGTGTTGTCTCAGGGTAAGCATGGTTGTGTATTCCCAGTTTTTAGCATTACCCTCAATGATGCTGTTTGTTGTGGGGTTGGGTTCAGCTGGCATTATGGAGTCTATGAGGTATTGGGTCATTCTTGCAATAGCAGGTGGTGTTTCAGGAGAGGACACATTATTTAAATGGTGTGCAGCTTTAATAATTCTATGTATTATTCTCGTCCTGATAACAAAATCTGGGTCCTTATCATGGTTTTTTTGTTGTTCATTATTATGGGGCCGGACAAACCTCCCTCCACGTCGGTTTCCGTCTCCCCCGCTGCGGAATTGCTGGCTCTGCTGTCCGCGCTGCTGCTGCTGCTGCTGCTGCCGCTGCCGCTGCTGCTGCTGCTGCTGCTGCCGCTGCTGCTGCTGCCGCTGCTGCTGCTGCCGCTGCTGCTGCCCCGCTGCGCCATGGAGCTCCGCGGCTGGATCCGTTTTTGAAAACGGCGGCTCTGTTGGTGGCCGTTGTTCCAGCCCTGGTTCTGGTGAGTGTTGTTAAAATTGTTCTGATATACGGTATTGTTCTTACCGTTGTATCCGGTGTAATTTGTTCTCCCGGTGTTGTTTTGGAAGTAGCGGGAGTTGCCGCGCTGGTTCCCCCGTGCCGCGTCAGCGTAAGAGGGCTGGTTGTAGGAGGACTGGCGGTGTTGGTAAGATGAGTTGTATGTGGACTGGGGTTCTGTGTTTTATTTCTCTTTCTTCCCCGTTTGTAACTCACCGTCTGCCATCCATCATTCCCGTCTTGGAAAGCCATTCTCCGCGGTGAGGAAACCAGGTGAAAAAATAATGTTTTAAACTGAAAACTATCTCACAAAAAATGTGGAGACGTGATGGTGAAAAAAAAGAATATTTTTTATTTTCAATGAGCGACGCGTTTCGGCATACGAAATGCCTTTTTCAAGCTCAAGAATTCAAACTTTTACAACAACTATTTCTCTCACACAGTCAGTATGGCGGAATGAAAAGGCCCGGGCAAATGAAGAGAGTAGCCAACGGAAATAAACATCCGGCTCCAGGTACCAACATGTGACCCGCTGGGCCAATGACAGCTTAAAACAATGTCAATTTGTATGTGTGTGTGTGTGTGTAAGTCTGCCATTCAAATTTTTAAAGGGAATCTGCCTGTTTAGGGCCGGAGAATACTATTCTCGTTTTATTGAAATATAATTTGGCCAATTAGTGTTTAAAAATATTACTTAACTTATATCAAAATATTTTTAGAAAGAAAACATTAAATTAGATTTAGTCTTGTAATTTTAAAATAAAGGTTAGTGTCCAAATAATGGTTTTAGTAATTAAATTTAATTTTTAAATGTATCCAAAAATGTTTTTTTACATGTCCATAACCCGGTGGTTATGTTTAGGCAGATTCCCAAAGTGGCGCCCTATCCCCAAATGGTTGAGGTCAGAGCTTCCAAATTTGGGCAGGGGTTCACCTGAAAGAGTCCAAATATCTACAGGTTGTGTTTAGGCAAGAGGCTCTAGACACAAGGACCTGCAGTGAAACGGTTGGGTTAAGGCATAGAGCCCTCAGACCGGTTGTGTTTAGGAATAGAGAGGTTTTGGAGGTAGGTAGGAAAACCGGATGTCGTGGGGGCCTTTTCTTCCATTATTAAGATAAACTTTAAAAACAATGTGTGAGGCATGAAATCACCATCACATAACAGTATGTGGAAACCAATAGTTATAACTATATACACTCACATACATATAAAAACACATATATATATATATATATATATATATATATGCATATACAGCAGAACAAAATACCTTTTAAATTTAATTGTGAACTTCATGAAAATAATATCAACTTTTGTCCAGTAGATGGCAGGCTGGTCATGCAAATGTTGGGAGCCAGAATCAAACTCCAGTCTGTCCATTACATTCACACATGCCAAGGTGGAATCACTCAACATTGGAGAATTATAGTTCCAGATGAAGGATATGCATGTATCCCATTTTGTTTATACCCTTTTGATATGATGTAATTAAGTCCCCAATTTGTGTTATATGTTTTGTGTGTCCCATTCTAGGTGGACTGCACCGGTGGTGGCCTGTCTGAGAGAGGGAGAGGAGGGAAAGCTTCAGTCCAGGTACGGGCGGGTTAGGAATGAAAAAATTGAATTCTGCTGCCGAAGGCAGCAGAATTAAATGCACAAACCATGGACTTCAGACTAATTCCCAACTGCTCTATCTCTCGTTTAGGCCCCTGGGGAGGTGAGTGCCAAGCCTGGAGATCCAGACCTTCTCTCTCCTGGTGCGTTGCTGCACCGTCCAGGCTGGGTCAGACTCCAAGATGGTGGCCCTGAGGCTGGGCCATCCATGCTCAATAAAATGTTGAACCAAGGGGATCTCCGTATTCTTCTTTCTATTAATATTATACCTGTGCTGGGTAAACCTTGTGAGAATTGTGTTGCCTGTCTGGCCCACATACTGTTTGGTGCACTTTAAACATCTAATTAGATAAACCACATTTTTTGTGTGCACAGTGGTATTCTTTTGTGTCAGGAATACCTCTTTAGATGTTTGATTCTGTATCATTCTATAATTCCTAAAAAACTCAGATTTGGACCTGGTTTTGGGTTCTTTCAATGGTCTCAATTTGGCTCTAATCAGAATGTCCCCCAGGTTTTTATTTTTCTAAAGGCCGCAATTAGTCTATGATCTTTTAAGAAAATTTTGTTACCCCCTGCCGAAATGAAATTAGTTTTTAATTGTTTAATGAGTTTGACATTTCCAAATGAATAGGTGGTAATGATGGGGAGAATCGGGTCCAAACAGACAGGTTTCACTAGGGTGAAGGTTTTCAAAGAGTGACGCAGCATGGTGTGTGTGTAACCCCTGTTGCGCAGTGAGGAGAATAAAATCTTTACTGCAGCTTTAAAATCTTCTGCTCTGGTGCAGATTCTCTTGAATCTCAGTAATTGAGACTTTACCAGTCCTGCAAAAGTATGCCTGGGGTGATGACTGGACCTGTACAACAGCGCATGCGTGTCTGTCTCTTTAAAGAAAACCTTCACCTCTAGCTTGTGCGTGACAGGGAAATCTGTCCCCTTGAAGGTCGTCGTGTCCAGAAAATCAATGGAATCCTGATTGAGGGTGGATTTGACCTTGATTGACTGCCTGTGGCTGTTTAGGGTGTGTATAAAAAGCTCAAAATCCTGTTTTGAATGCTGCCAAACTCCCCAAATGTCATCTAAATAGCGGAAATAGTGCAGCGGTCTCTTCTGGCAAGATGCCAGGGCACTTTCTTCCCACTCGGCCATAAAAATATTAGCATATGAGGGTGCAAAACGCTTTCCCATAGCCGTGCCTTTCACCTGTAAAAAATATTGTCCATCAAATTCAAAATCATTTTTGGTCAAATTAATTTCTAATAATTGTAAAATTTCTTTGTCTGGTCTTTTGCTGTTTGGGTGTTTTTGGAGGGCGTGTCTGACCGCTAATAGGCCCTCAGGTGTCTGGATGTTGGTGTAAAGGCTGTCTACATCAAGGGAGAAGAGGAAAGAGGAGGACGGTATAATAATACTTTTAATCTTCTCAACAAAATCATATGTGTCCTTGATGTAGCTCTGGTGCAGCATAGACAGGGGTTTTAAATAAAAATCTATAAACTCTGCTGTGTAGTAGGTCTCACTCTCACAGTCAGAGACTATAGGGCGGCCTGGAGGGATGCGGTGTGGGAGGCTCCAGGACTCTCTGCTTTTGTGGATTTTTGGCAGCATGTAAAACCGGCGTAGTCTGGGCTCTTTATCCCCCTGGAGGTAAGTTTTCTGTTTTAAATTTATAAATTTTTATTATATAATGATACTAAAATCTTTTCTATAAGAGGTATTGTGTCCTTGTATATAGGTTTATCTAATTTAATATAATAATTGGTATTATTTAACTGTCTGTATCCCTCCCACAAATAATCCCTCCTGTCCATGAGGACCACTGAGCTCCCTTTATCTGCCGGTTTTATTATAATTTCATTATTATTGGCCAATTGGTGAAGTGCCTCACTTTCATACTTGGTCAGATTGGTTTTAGTCCAGCCCATTTTGTGGTTTTGCTGGAAATGTTGTAGATCTAATTGAGTCAATTTAATAACCTCTGGTGGGAGTTGTGTGGCATCAGGGAGCCATGTGGACCTCGGGATAAAGGGCAAATGTTCTGATTCTGGTTTTCCTTCGTAGTAGACCGCTAACTTCACTTTCCTATGGTAATTCTGCAGGTCAAGCTGAGTCTGGTTTTTCTGGTCTTTATGACTCAGTCTCTGCTGTGAAGGAATGAAGGTTAGACCCTTGTTTAAAAGCACGGTCTGTGCTGCTGTAAGTTTAAAAGATTGGCAGAGATTAATCACAGTTTTTAACCCTGTATCTTTTTCTGTACTCACAGGGTTCACATGTTTAAATGATGCACCCAGTGTTGCAGCATGTGCTCCCCGGTCTGCTTTGACCAGTGGATCAGGTCCTTATCCACTGTGAAGCTGTTCCTAGACAGCTGGGGGATGGAGTCATAATTGGCCATGATGTGGTCATTCAGGAGCCTCAGGTTGGCCTGTTCAGGGGTGGGAGAGACCTGGAAAAGTTAATCAGTGGTACCAGGATTTGTGATCTGGGAAAGGCTATTTCAGCCATTTTCACAGCTTTCCTCAGCTGTGGGAAGATCACAGTTTGTGGGTTATGGGCCCTATTGTTGATTCCCAGGGAAAGAATTGTTTTTCCACTTTCATGGAGACTGGCGTTTTGGCCAATAGGGGCTCCATGTGGGCGAAGGTGGCTCCTGGGAAACTGTCAATCTGCATATTATCCTGTGTAAAGGATGGCAGTCTTGAAAGGTTGGAGTCTCCCATGATGAGCCACTGTTTCTTTGCCTCCAGTGACCAGACAGAGTTTTTTAGGTTGGTCTGCTCGTGTCTGAGGGCCTGTTCTCAGAAGTCACTGAGGCAGGTGTTGTCGTGGGAGGTGCAAAGGAAAGTGTGCTCTGTACCTGGGCTCTGGGTAGGGCAGACAGTTCTGCTCTGAGCATCGAGTTGAGTGTAGCAGTGTTGATCTCCTCTGTGCTTGTTGGTCTCAGAGTAGTACCCCTGCGTACTGATCTCTGCTGGAGGGGTGTCCTGTCTTGGACCTGGATCACCGGAGAGAGAGCTGGAGGTGGGTGGGGAGAGAGGGGAGGAGAGGTAGGGGAGAAAGAGGAGGGAATTGGGGAGGAGGGAGAAAGGTCTGGAGGAGGAGGGGAAGGAGGGGGTGTTGGGGTGGAGGAGGGGGGGGAGGGGAGGGTGGGTGGGGGAGTGGAGGCTCCGGAGTGGTGGGGTCTTCGGCTAAGGAGATCAGCTCCACGTCCACTTCCGGCTGCTGCTGCTCCTGTGTTGCCTCTCTGGTGGGGTGGCTCTTGTGCACTGTCACACCGGAGGTCGTCTGGGTCTCTGCTGTCCTCTGTGCAGAGTCCGCTCTCAGCGCTTCCCACTGGGTGACTCTCAGTGGGACTCCCGGCTGAGGCTGAGGTGGAGGGTTGGGGAGGTTCTGCTGCAACATCTCCATCATAGGTGCACTAAGATGTCTCCTCCGTGCAGGTTTGGCTACTGGAGCTGTGGATGGAGGAGGAGGAGAAGGACGAAGAGGAGGAGGAGGAGGAGGAGGAGGGGGGGCGAGAGATTGTGGAGGGATTGTCTGCCTCCTCTCCTGAGGGGTCCCGGAGGCTGCTGCTACCCCTGCAGCTGGCGTAGCCTGAGACTGTTGGTCCTCCTGCTGAGGTGAGTCTGAGTTGTGTTGTGTGATAGCAACAATTCTAGCGTACACATTGTCCAACAACTCCTGTGTGAGCTTCCTGCCAAAATGGCTGCGGGACCAGGCTGCTGCAATCCCAAAGTTCTTCCTCCAATCTCCTGTGCTCAGCTGTTGCAAAATCTGTAGGTTGTTGTCAATGTTTTCTTGGTAGTGTTGTCTCAGGGTAAGCATGGTTGTGTATTCCCAGTTTTTAGCATTACCCTCAATGATGCTGTTTGTTGTGGGGTTGGGTTCAGCTGGCATTATGGAGTCTATGAGGTATTGGGTCATTCTTGCAATAGCAGGTGGTGTTTCAGGAGAGGACACATTATTTAAATGGTGTGCAGCTTTAATAATTCTATGTATTATTCTCGTCCTGATAACAAAATCTGGGTCCTTATCATGGTTTTTTTGTTGTTCATTATTATGGGGCCGGACAAACCTCCCTCCACGTCGGTTTCCGTCTCCCCCGCTGCGGAATTGCTGGCTCTGCTGTCCGCGCTGCTGCTGCTGCTGCTGCTGCCGCTGCCGCTGCCGCTGCTGCTGCTGCCGCTGCTGCTGCTGCCGCTGCTGCTGCTGCCGCTGCTGCTGCCCGCCGCGCCATGGAGCTCCGCGGCTGGATCCGTTTTTTTGAAAACGGCGGCTCTGTTGGTGGCCGTTGTTCCAGCCCTGGTTCTGGTGAGTGTTGTTAAAATTGTTCTGATATACGGTATTGTTCTTACCGTTGTATCCGGTGTAATTTGTTCTCCCGGTGTTGTTTTGGAAGTAGCGGGAGTTGCCGCGCTGGTTCCCCCGTGCCGCGTCAGCGTAAGAGGGCTGGTTGTAGGAGGACTGGCGGTGTTGGTAAGATGAGTTGTATGTGGACTGGGGGTTCTGTGTTTTATTTCTCTTTCTTCCCCGTTTGTAACTCACCGTCTGCCATCCATCATTCCCGTCTTGGAAAGCCATTCTCCGCGGTGAGGAAACCAGGTGAAAAAAATAATGTTTTAAACTGAAAACTATCTCACAAAAAATGTGGAGACGTGATGGTGAAAAAAAGAATGATTTTTATTTTCAATGAGCGACGCGTTTCGGCATACGAAATGCCTTTTTCAAGCTCAAGAATTCAAACTTTTACAACAACTATTTCTCTCACACAGTCAGTATGGCGGAATGAAAAGGCCCGGGCAAATGAAGAGAGTAGCCAACGGAAATAAACATCCGGCTCCAGGTACCAACATGTGACCCGCTGGGCCAATGACAGCTTAAAACAATGTCAATTTGTATGTGTGTGTGTGTGTGTAAGTCTGCCATTCAAATTTTTAAAGGGGAATCTGCCTGTTTAGGGCCGGAGAATACTATTCTCGTTTTATTGAAATATAATTTGGCCAATTAGTGTTTAAAAATATTACTTAACTTATATCAAAATATTTTTAGAAAGAAAACATTAAATTAGATTTAGTCTTGTAATTTTAAAATAAAGGTTAGTGTCCAAATAATGGTTTTAGTAATTAAATTTAATTTTTAAATGTATCCAAAAATGTTTTTTTACATGTCCATAACCCGGTGGTTATGTTTAGGCAGATTCCCAAAGTGGCGCCCTATCCCCAAATGGTTGAGGTCAGAGCTTCCAAATTTGGGCAGGGGTTCACCTGAAAGAGTCCAAATATCTACAGGTTGTGTTTAGGCAAGAGGCTCTAGACACAAGGACCTGCAGTGAAACGGTTGGGTTAAGGCATAGAGCCCTCAGACCGGTTGTGTTTAGGAATAGAGAGGTTTTGGAGGTAGGTAGGAAAACCGGATGTCGTGGGGGCCTTTTCTTCCATTATTAAGATAAACTTTAAAAACAATGTGTGAGGCATGAAATCACCATCACATAACAGTATGTGGAAACCAATAGTTATAACTATATACACTCACATACATATAAAAACACATATATATATATATATATATATATATATATGCATATACAGCAGAACAAAATACCTTTTAAATTTAATTGTGAACTTCATGAAAATAATATCAACTTTTGTCCAGTAGATGGCAGGCTGGTCATGCAAATGTTGGGAGCCAGAATCAAACTCCAGTCTGTCCATTACATTCACACATGCCAAGGTGGAATCACTCAACATTGGAGAATTATAGTTCCAGATGAAGGATATGCATGTATCCCATTTTGTTTATACCCTTTTGATATGATGTAATTAAGTCCCCAATTTGTGTTATATGTTTTGTGTGTCCCATTCTAGGTGGACTGCACCGGTGGTGGCCTGTCTGAGAGAGGGAGAGGAGGGAAAGCTTCAGTCCAGGTACGGGCGGGTTAGGAATGAAAAAATTGAATTCTGCTGCCGAAGGCAGCAGAATTAAATGCACAAACCATGGACTTCAGACTAATTCCCAACTGCTCTATCTCTCGTTTAGGCCCCTGGGGAGGTGAGTGCCAAGCCTGGAGATCCAGACCTTCTCTCTCCTGGTGCGTTGCTGCACCGTCCAGGCTGGGTCAGACTCCAAGATGGTGGCCCTGAGGCTGGGCCATCCATGCTCAATAAAATGTTGAACCAAGGGGATCTCCGTATTCTTCTTTCTATTAATATTATACCTGTGCTGGGTAAACCTTGTGAGAATTGTGTTGCCTGTCTGGCCCACATACTGTTTGGTGCACTTTAAACATCTAATTAGATAAACCACATTTTTTGTGTGCACAGTGGTATTCTTTTGTGTCAGGAATACCTCTTTAGATGTTTGATTCTGTATCATTCTATAATTCCTAAAAACTCAGATTTGGACCTGGTTTTGGGTTCTTTCAATGGTCTCAATTTGGCTCTAATCAGAATGTCCCCAGGTTTTTATTTTTTCTAAAGGCCGCAATTAGTCTATGATCTTTTAAGAAAATTTTGTTACCCCCTGCCGAAATGAAATTAGTTTTTAATTGTTTAATGAGTTTGACATTTCCAAATGAATAGGTGGTAATGATGGGGAGAATCGGGTCCAAACAGACAGGTTTCACTAGGGTGAAGGTTTTCAAAGAGTGACGCAGCATGGTGTGTGTGTAACCCCTGTTGCGCAGTGAGGAGAATAAAATCTTTACTGCAGCTTTAAAATCTTCTGCTCTGGTGCAGATTCTCTTGAATCTCAGTAATTGAGACTTTACCAGTCCTGCAAAAGTATGCCTGGGGTGATGACTGGACCTGTACAACAGCGCATGCGTGTCTGTCTCTTTAAAGAAAACCTTCACCTCTAGCTTGTGCGTGACAGGGAAATCTGTCCCCTTGAAGGTCGTCGTGTCCAGAAAATCAATGGAATCCTGATTGAGGGTGGATTTGACCTTGATTGACTGCCTGTGGCTGTTTAGGGTGTGTATAAAAAGCTCAAAATCCTGTTTTGAATGCTGCCAAACTCCCCAAATGTCATCTAAATAGCGGAAATAGTGCAGCGGTCTCTTCTGGCAAGATGCCAGGGCACTTTCTTCCCACTCGGCCATAAAAATATTAGCATATGAGGGTGCAAAACGCTTTCCCATAGCCGTGCCTTTCACCTGTAAAAAATATTGTCCATCAAATTCAAAATCATTTTTGGTCAAATTAATTTCTAATAATTGTAAAATTTCTTTGTCTGGTCTTTTGCTGTTTGGGTGTTTTTGGAGGGCGTGTCTGACCGCTAATAGGCCCTCAGGTGTCTGGATGTTGGTGTAAAGGCTGTCTACATCAAGGGAGAAGAGGAAAGAGGAGGACGGTATAATAATACTTTTAATCTTCTCAACAAAATCATATGTGTCCTTGATGTAGCTCTGGTGCAGCATAGACAGGGGTTTTAAATAAAAATCTATAAACTCTGCTGTGTAGTAGGTCTCACTCTCACAGTCAGAGACTATAGGGCGGCCTGGAGGGATGCGGTGTGGGAGGCTCCAGGACTCTCTGCTTTTGTGGATTTTTGGCAGCATGTAAAACCGGCGTAGTCTGGGCTCTTTATCCCCCTGGAGGTAAGTTTTCTGTTTTAAATTTATAAATTTTTATTATATAATGATACTAAAATCTTTTCTATAAGAGGTATTGTGTCCTTGTATATAGGTTTATCTAATTTAATATAATAATTGGTATTATTTAACTGTCTGTATCCCTCCCACAAATAATCCCTCCTGTCCATGAGGACCACTGAGCTCCCTTTATCTGCCGGTTTTATTATAATTTCATTATTATTGGCCAATTGGTGAAGTGCCTCACTTTCATACTTGGTCAGATTGGTTTTAGTCCAGCCCATTTTGTGGTTTTGCTGGAAATGTTGTAGATCTAATTGAGTCAATTTAATAACCTCTGGTGGGAGTTGTGTGGCATCAGGGAGCCATGTGGACCTCGGGATAAAGGGCAAATGTTCTGATTCTGGTTTTCCTTCGTAGTAGACCGCTAACTTCACTTTCCTATGGTAATTCTGCAGGTCAAGCTGAGTCTGGTTTTCTGGTCTTTATGACTCAGTCTCTGCTGTGAAGGAATGAAGGTTAGACCCTTGTTTAAAAGCACGGTCTGTGCTGCTGTAAGTTTAAAAGATTGGCAGAGATTAATCACAGTTTTTAACCCTGTATCTTTTTCTGTACTCACAGGGTTCACATGTTTAAATGATGCACCCAGTGTTGCAGCATGTGCTCCCCGGTCTGCTTTGACCAGTGGATCAGGTCCTTATCCACTGTGAAGCTGTTCCTAGACAGCTGGGGGATGGAGTCATAATTGGCCATGATGTGGTCATTCAGGAGCCTCAGGTTGGCCTGTTCAGGGGTGGGAGAGACCTGGAAAAGTTAATCAGTGGTACCAGGATTTGTGATCTGGGAAAGGCTATTTCAGCCATTTTCACAGCTTTCCTCAGCTGTGGGAAGATCACAGTTTGTGGGTTATGGGCCCTATTGTTGATTCCCAGGGAAAGAATTGTTTTTCCACTTTCATGGAGACTGGCGTTTTGGCCAATAGGGGCTCCATGTGGGCGAAGGTGGCTCCTGGGAAACTGTCAATCTGCATATTATCCTGTGTAAAGGATGGCAGTCTTGAAAGGTTGGAGTCTCCCATGATGAGCCACTGTTTCTTTGCCTCCAGTGACCAGACAGAGTTTTTTAGGTTGGTCTGCTCGTGTCTGAGGGCCTGTTCTCAGAAGTCACTGAGGCAGGTGTTGTCGTGGGAGGTGCAAAGGAAAGTGTGCTCTGTACCTGGGCTCTGGGTAGGGCAGACAGTTCTGCTCTGAGCATCGAGTTGAGTGTAGCAGTGTTGATCTCCTCTGTGCTTGTTGGTCTCAGAGTAGTACCCCTGCGTACTGATCTCTGCTGGAGGGGTGTCCTGTCTTGGACCTGGATCACCGGAGAGAGAGCTGGAGGTGGGTGGGGAGAGAGGGGAGGAGAGGTAGGGGAGAAAGAGGAGGGGGGGGAGGAGGGAGAAAGGTCTGGAGGAGGAGGGGAAGGAGGGGGTGTTGGGGTGGAGGAGGAGGAGGGGAGAGAGGGTGGGTGGGGGAGTGGAGGCTCCGGAGTGGTGGGGTCTTCGGCTAAGGAGATCAGCTCCACGTCCACTTCCGGCTGCTGCTGCTCCTGTGTTGCCTCTCTGGTGGGGTGGCTCTTGTGCACTGTCACACCGGAGGTCGTCTGGGTCTCTGCTGTCCTCTGTGCAGAGTCCGCTCTCAGCGCTTCCCACTGGGTGACTCTCAGTGGGACTCCCGGCTGAGGCTGAGGTGGAGGGTTGGGGAGGTTCTGCTGCAACATCTCCATCATAGGTGCACTAAGATGTCTCCTCCGTGCAGGTTTGGCTACTGGAGCTGTGGATGGAGGAGGAGGAGAAGGACGAAGAGGAGGAGGAGGAGGAGGAGGGGGGGCGAGATTGTGGAGGGATTGTCTGCCTCCTCTCCTGAGGGGTCCCGGAGGCTGCTGCTACCCCTGCAGCTGGCGTAGCCTGAGACTGTTGGTCCTCCTGCTGAGGTGAGTCTGAGTTGTGTTGTGTGATAGCAACAATTCTAGCGTACACATTGTCCAACAACTCCTGTGTGAGCTTCCTGCCAAAATGGCTGCGGGACCAGGCTGCTGCAATCCCAAAGTTCTTCCTCCAATCTCCTGTGCTCAGCTGTTGCAAAATCTGTAGGTTGTTGTCAATGTTTTCTTGGTAGTGTTGTCTCAGGGTAAGCATGGTTGTGTATTCCCAGTTTTTAGCATTACCCTCAATGATGCTGTTTGTTGTGGGGTTGGGTTCAGCTGGCATTATGGAGTCTATGAGGTATTGGGTCATTCTTGCAATAGCAGGTGGTGTTTCAGGAGAGGACACATTATTTAAATGGTGTGCAGCTTTAATAATTCTATGTATTATTCTCGTCCTGATAACAAAATCTGGGTCCTTATCATGGTTTTTGTTGTTCATTATTATGGGGCCGGACAAACCTCCCTCCACGTCGGTTTCCGTCTCCCCCGCTGCGGAATTGCTGGCTCTGCTGTCCGCGCTGCTGCTGCTGCTGCTGCCGCTGCTGCGCTGCTGCCGCTGCTGCTGCTGCCGCTGCTGCTGCTGCTGCTGCTGCTGCTGCTGCTGCCGCTGCGCGCGCGCCATGGAGCTCCGCGGCTGGATCCGTTTTTGAAAACGGCGGCTCTGTTGGTGGCCGTTGTTCCAGCCCTGGTTCTGGTGAGTGTTGTTAAAATTGTTCTGATATACGGTATTGTTCTTACCGTTGTATCCGGTGTAATTTGTTCTCCCGGTGTTGTTTTGGAAGTAGCGGGAGTTGCCGCGCTGGTTCCCCCGTGCCGCGTCAGCGTAAGAGGGCTGGTTGTAGGAGGACTGGCGGTGTTGGTAAGATGAGTTGTATGTGGACTGGGGGTTCTGTGTTTTATTTCTCTTTCTTCCCCGTTTGTAACTCACCGTCTGCCATCCATCATTCCCGTCTTGGAAAGCCATTCTCCGCGGTGAGGAAACCAGGTGAAAAAATAATGTTTTAAACTGAAAACTATCTCACAAAAATGTGGAGACGTGATGGTGAAAAAAGAATATTTTTATTTTAAATGAGCGACGCGTTTCGGCATACGAAATGCCTTTTTCAAGCTCAAGAATTCAAACTTTTACAACAACTATTTCTCTCACACAGTCAGTATGGCGGAATGAAAAGGCCCGGGCAAATGAAGAGAGTAGCCAACGGAAATAAACATCCGGCTCCAGGTACCAACATGTGACCCGCTGGGCCAATGACAGCTTAAAACAATGTCAATTTGTATGTGTGTGTGTGTGTGTAAGTCTGCCATTCAAATTTTTAAAGGGAATCTGCCTGTTTAGGGCCGGAGAATACTACTCTCGTTTTATTGAAATATAATTTGGCCAATTAGTATTTAAAAATATTACTTAACTTATATCAAAATATTTTTAGAAAGAAAACATTAAATTAGATTTAGTCTTGTAATTTTAAAATAAAGGTTAGTGTCCAAATAATGGTTTTAGTAATTAAATTTAATTTTTAAATGTATCCAAAAATGTTTTTACATGTCCATAACCCGGTGGTTATGTTTAGGCAGATTCCCAAAGTGGCGCCCTATCCCCAAATGGTTGAGGTCAGAGCTTCCAAATTTGGGCAGGGGTTCACCTGAAAGAGTCCAAATATCTACAGGTTGTGTTTAGGCAAGAGGCTCTAGACACAAGGACCTGCAGTGAAACGGTTGGGTTAAGGCATAGAGCCCTCAGACCGGTTGTGTTTAGGAATAGAGAGGTTTTGGAGGTAGGTAGGAAAACCGGATGTCGTGGGGGCCTTTTCTTCCATTATTAAGATAAACTTTAAAAACAATGTGTGAGGCATGAAATCACCATCACATAACAGTATGTGAAACCAATAGTTATAACTATATACACTCACATACATATAAAAACACATATATATATATATATATATATATATATATGCATATACAGCAGAACAAAATACCTTTTAAATTCAATTGTGAACTTCATGAAAATAATGTCAACTTTTGTCCAGTAGATGGCAGGCTGGTCATGCAAATGTTGGGAGCCAGAATCAAACTCCAGTCTGTCCATTACATTCACACATGCCAAGGTGGAATCACTCAACATTGGAGAATTATAGTTCCAGATGAAGGATATGCATGTATCCCATTTTGTTTATACCCTTTTGATATGATGTAATTAAGTCCCCAATTTGTGTTATATGTTTTGTGTGTCCCATTCTAGGTGGACTGCACCGGTGGTGGCCTGTCTGAGAGAGGGAGAGGAGGAAAGCTTCAGTCCAGGTACGGGCGGGTTAGGAATGAAAAAATTGAATTCTGCTGCCGAAGGCAGCAGAATTAAATGCACAAACCATGGACTTCAGACTAATTCCCAACTGCTCTATCTCTCGTTTAGGCCCCTGGGGAGGTGAGTGCCAAGCCTGGAGATCCAGACCTTCTCTCTCCTGGTGCGTTGCTGCACCGTCCAGGCTGGGTCAGACTCCAAGATGGTGGCCCTGAGGCTGGGCCATCCATGCTCAATAAAATGTTGAACCAAGGGGATCTCCGTATTCTTCTTTCTATTAATATTATACCTGTGCTGGGTAAACCTTGTGAGAATTGTGTTGCCTGTCTGGCCCACATACTGTTTGGTGCACTTTAAACATCTAATTAGATAAACCACATTTTTTGTGTGCACAGTGGTATTCTTTTGTGTCAGGAATACCTCTTTAGATGTTTGATTCTGTATCATTCTATAATTCCTAAAAACTCAGATTTGGACCTGGTTTTGGGTTCTTTCAATGGTCTCAATTTGGCTCTAACAGAATGTCTCCCAGGTTTTTATTTTTCTAAAGGCCGCAATTAGTCTATGATCTTTTAAGAAAATTTTGTTACCCCCTGCCGAAATGAAATTAGTTTTTAATTGTTTAATGAGTTTGACATTTCCAAATGAATAGGTGGTAATGATGGGGAGAATCGGGTCCAAACAGACAGGTTTCACTAGGGTGAAGGTTTTCAAAGAGTGACGCAGCATGGTGTGTGTGTAACCCCTGTTGCGCAGTGAGGAGAATAAAATCTTTACTGCAGCTTTAAAATCTTCTGCTCTGGTGCAGATTCTCTTGAATCTCAGTAATTGAGACTTTACCAGTCCTGCAAAAGTATGCCTGGGGTGATGACTGGACCTGTACAACAGCGCATGCGTGTCTGTCTCTTTAAAGAAAACCTTCACCTCTAGCTTGTGCGTGACAGGGAAATCTGTCCCCTTGAAGGTCGTCGTGTCCAGAAAATCAATGGAATCCTGATTGAGGGTGGATTTGACCTTGATTGACTGCCTGTGGCTGTTTAGGGTGTGTATAAAAAGCTCAAAATCCTGTTTTGAATGCTGCCAAACTCCCCAAATGTCATCTAAATAGCGGAAATAGTGCAGCGGTCTCTTCTGGCAAGATGCCAGGGCACTTTCTTCCCACTCGGCCATAAAAATATTAGCATATGAGGGTGCAAAACGCTTTCCCATAGCCGTGCCTTTCACCTGTAAAAATATTGTCCATCAAATTCAAAATCATTTTTGGTCAAATTAATTTCTAATAATTGTAAAATTTCTTTGTCTGGTCTTTTGCTGTTTGGGTGTTTTTGGAGGGTGTCTGACCGCTAATAGGCCCTCAGGTGTCTGGATGTTGGTGTAAAGGCTGTCTACATCAAGGGAGAAGAGGAAGGAGGAGGACGGTATAATAATACTTTTAATCTTCTCAACAAAATCATATGTGTCCTTGATGTAGCTCTGGTGCAGCATAGACAGGGGTTTTAAATAAAAATCTATAAACTCTGCTGTGTAGTAGGTCTCACTCTCACAGTCAGAGACTATAGGGCGGCCTGGAGGGATGCGGTGTGGGAGGCTCCAGGACTCTCTGCTTTTGTGGATTTTTGGCAGCATGTAAAACCGGCGTAGTCTGGGCTCTTTATCCCCCTGGAGGTAAGTTTTCTGTTTTAAATTTATAAATTTTTATTATATAATGATACTAAAATCTTTTCTATAAGAGGTATTGTGTCCTTGTATATAGGTTTATCTAATTTAATATAATAATTGGTATTATTTAACTGTCTGTATCCCTCCCACAAATAATCCCTCCTGTCCATGAGGACCACTGAGCTCCCTTTGTCTGCCGGTTTTATTATAATTTCATTATTATTGGCCAATTGGTGAAGTGCCTCACTTTCATACTTGGTCAGATTGGTTTTAGTCCAGCCCATTTTGTGGTTTTGCTGGAAATGTTGTAGATCTAATTGAGTCAATTTAATAACCTCTGGTGGGAGTTGTGTGGCATCAGGGAGCCATGTGGACCTCGGGATAAAGGGCAAATGTTCTGATTCTGGTTTTCCTTCGTAGTAGACCGCTAACTTCACTTTCCTATGGTAATTCTGTAGGTCAAGCTGAGTCTGGTTTTCTGGTCTTTATGACTCAGTCTCTGCTGTGAAGGAATGAAGGTTAGACCCTTGTTTAAAAGCACGGTCTGTGCTGCTGTAAGTTTAAAAGATTGGCAGAGATTAATCACAGTTTTTAACCCTGTATCTTTTTCTGTACTCACAGGGTTCACATGTTTAAATGATGCACCCAGTGTTGCAGCATGTGCTCCCCGGTCTGCTTTGACCAGTGGATCAGGTCCTTATCCACTGTGAAGCTGTTCCTAGACAGCTGGGGATGGAGTCATAATTGGCCATGATGTGGTCATTCAGGAGCCTCAGGTTGGCCTGTTCAGGGGTGGGAGAGACCTGGAAAAGTTAATCAGTGGTACCAGGATTTGTGATCTGGGAAAGGCTATTTCAGCCATTTTCACAGCTTTCCTCAGCTGTGGGAAGATCACAGTTTGTGGGTTATGGGCCCTATTGTTGATTCCCAGGAAAGAATTGTTTTTCCACTTTCATGGAGACTGGCGTTTTGGCCAATAGGGGCTCCATGTGGGCGAAGGTGGCTCCTGGGAAACTGTCAATCTGCATATTATCCTGTGTAAAGGATGGCAGTCTTGAAAGGTTGGAGTCTCCCATGATGAGCCACTGTTTCTTTGCCTCCAGTGACCAGACAGAGTTTTTAGGTTGGTCTGCTCGTGTCTGAGGGCCTGTTCTCAGAAGTCACTGAGGCAGGTGTTGTCGTGGGAGGTGCAAAGGAAAGTGTGCTCTGTACCTGGGCTCTGGGTAGGGCAGACAGTTCTGCTCTGAGCATCGAGTTGAGTGTAGCAGTGTTGATCTCCTCTGTGCTTGTTGGTCTCAGAGTAGTACCCCTGCGTACTGATCTCTGCTGGAGGGTGTCCTGTCTTGGACCTGGATCACCGGAGAGAGAGCTGGAGGTGGGTGGGGAGAGAGGGGAGGAGAGGTAGGGGAGAAAGAGGAGGGAATTGGGGAGGAGGGAGAAAGGTCTGGAGGAGGAGGGGAAGGAGGGGGTGTTGGGGTGGAGGAGGGGGAGGAGGGGAGAGAGGGTGGGTGGGGAGTGGAGGCTCCGGAGTGGTGGGGTCTTCGGCTAAGGAGATCAGCTCCACGTCCACTTCCGGCTGCTGCTGCTCCTGTGTTGCCTCTCTGGTGGGGTGGCTCTTGTGCACTGTCACACCGGAGGTCGTCTGGGTCTCTGCTGTCCTCTGTGCAGAGTCCGCTCTCAGCGCTTCCCACTGGGTGACTCTCAGTGGGACTCCCGGCTGAGGCTGAGGTGGAGGTTGGGGAGGTTCTGCTGCAACATCTCCATCATAGGTGCACTAAGATGTCTCCTCCGTGCAGGTTTGGCTACTGGAGCTGTGGATGGAGGAGGAGGAGAAGGACGAAGAGGAGGAGGAGGAGGAGGAGGGGCGAGAGATTGGAGGGATTGTCTGCCTCCTCTCCTGAGGGGTCCCGGAGGCTGCTGCTACCCCTGCAGCTGGCGTAGCCTGAGACTGTTGGTCCTCCTGCTGAGGTGAGTCTGAGTTGTGTTGTGTGATAGCAACAATTCTAGCGTACACATTGTCCAACAACTCCTGTGTGAGCTTCCTGCCAAAATGGCTGCGGGACCAGGCTGCTGCAATCCCAAAGTTCTTCCTCCAATCTCCTGTGCTCAGCTGTTGCAAAATCTGTAGGTTGTTGTCAATGTTTTCTTGGTAGTGTTGTCTCAGGGTAAGCATGGTTGTGTATTCCCAGTTTTTAGCATTACCCTCAATGATGCTGTTTGTTGTGGGGTTGGGTTCAGCTGGCATTATGGAGTCTATGAGGTATTGGGTCATTCTTGCAATAGCAGGTGGTGTTTCAGGAGAGGACACATTATTTAAATGGTGTGCAGCTTTAATAATTCTATGTATTATTCTCGTCCTGATAACAAAATCTGGGTCCTTATCATGGTTTTTGTTGTTCATTATTATGGGGCCGGACAAACCTCCCTCCACGTCGGTTTCCGTCTCCCCGCTGCGGAATTGCTGGCTCTGCTGTCCGCGCTGCTGCTGCTGCTGCTGCTGCTGCGCTGCTGCTGCTGCTGCTGCTGCTGCTGCTGCTGCCGCTGCTGCTGCTGCCGCTGCTGCTGCCCGCCGCGCCATGGAGCTCCGCGGCTGGATCCGTTTTTGAAAACGGCGGCTCTGTTGGTGGCCGTTGTTCCAGCCCTGGTTCTGGTGAGTGTTGTTAAAATTGTTCTGATATACGGTATTGTTCTTACCGTTGTATCCGGTGTAATTTGTTCTCCCGGTGTTGTTTTGGAAGTAGCGGGAGTTGCCGCGCTGGTTCCCCGTGCCGCGTCAGCGTAAGAGGGCTGGTTGTAGGAGGACTGGCGGTGTTGGTAAGATGAGTTGTATGTGGACTGGGGTTCTGTGTTTTATTTCTCTTTCTTCCCGTTTGTAACTCACCGTCTGCCATCCATCATTCCCGTCTTGGAAAGCCATTCTCCGCGGTGAGGAAACCAGGTGAAAAAATAATGTTTTAAACTGAAAACTATCTCACAAAAATGTGGAGACGTGATGGTGAAAAAAGAATATTTTTATTTTAAATGAGCGACGCGTTTCGGCATACGAAATGCCTTTTTCAAGCTCAAGAATTCAAACTTTTAACAACTATTTCTCTCACACAGTCAGTATGGCGGAATGAAAAGGCCCGGGCAAATGAAGAGAGTAGCCAACGGAAATAAACATCCGGCTCCAGGTACCAACATGTGACCCGCTGGGCCAATGACAGCTTAAAACAATGTCAATTTGTATGTGTGTGTGTGTGTGTAAGTCTGCCATTCAAATTTTTAAAGGGAATCTGCCTGTTTAGGGCCGGAGAATACTACTCTCGTTTTATTGAAATATAATTTGGCCAATTAGTATTTAAAAATATTACTTAACTTATATCAAAATATTTTTAGAAAGAAAACATTAAATTAGATTTAGTCTTGTAATTTAAAATAAAGGTTAGTGTCCAAATAATGGTTTTAGTAATTAAATTTAATTTTTAAATGTATCCAAAAATGTTTTTACATGTCCATAACCGGTGGTTATGTTTAGGCAGATTCCCAAAGTGGCGCCCTATCCCCAAATGGTTGAGGTCAGAGCTTCCAAATTTGGGCAGGGGTTCACCTGAAAGAGTCCAAATATCTACAGGTTGTGTTTAGGCAAGAGGCTCTAGACACAAGGACCTGCAGTGAAACGGTTGGGTTAAGGCATAGAGCCCTCAGACCGGTTGTGTTTAGGAATAGAGAGGTTTTGGAGGTAGGTAGGAAAACCGGATGTCGTGGGGGCCTTTTCTTCCATTATTAAGATAAACTTTAAAAACAATGTGTGAGGCATGAAATCACCATCACATAACAGTATGTGGAAACCAATAGTTATAACTATATACACTCACATACATATAAAAACACATATATATATATATATATATATATATATATGCATATACAGCAGAACAAAATACCTTTTAAATTCAATTGTGAACTTCATGAAAATAATGTCAACTTTTGTCCAGTAGATGGCAGGCTGGTCATGCAAATGTTGGGAGCCAGAATCAAACTCCAGTCTGTCCATTACATTCACACATGCCAAGGTGGAATCACTCAACATTGGAGAATTATAGTTCCAGATGAAGGATATGCATGTATCCCATTTTGTTTATACCCTTTTGATATGATGTAATTAAGTCCCCAATTTGTGTTATATGTTTTGTGTGTCCCATTCTAGGTGGACTGCACCGGTGGTGGCCTGTCTGAGAGAGGGAGAGGAGGGAAAGCTTCAGTCCAGGTACGGGCGGGTTAGGAATGAAAAAATTGAATTCTGCTGCCGAAGGCAGCAGAATTAAATGCACAAACCATGGACTTCAGACTAATTCCCAACTGCTCTATCTCTCGTTTAGGCCCCTGGGGAGGTGAGTGCCAAGCCTGGAGATCCAGACCTTCTCTCTCCTGGTGCGTTGCTGCACCGTCCAGGCTGGGTCAGACTCCAAGATGGTGGCCCTGAGGCTGGGCCATCCATGCTCAATAAAATGTTGAACCAAGGGGATCTCCGTATTCTTCTTTCTATTAATATTATACCTGTGCTGGGTAAACCTTGTGAGAATTGTGTTGCCTGTCTGGCCCACATACTGTTTGGTGCACTTTAAACATCTAATTAGATAAACCACATTTTTTGTGTGCACAGTGGTATTCTTTTGTGTCAGGAATACCTCTTTAGATGTTTGATTCTGTATCATTCTATAATTCCTAAAAAACTCAGATTTGGACCTGGTTTTGGGTTCTTTCAATGGTCTCAATTTAGCTCTAACTAGAATGTCTCCCAGGTTTTTATTTTTCTAAAGGCCGCAATTAGTCTATGATCTTTTAAGAAAATTTTGTTACCCCCTGCCGAAATGAAATTAGTTTTTAATTGTTTAATGAGTTTGACATTTCCAAATGAATAGGTGGTAATGATGGGGAGAATCGGGTCCAAACAGACAGGTTTCACTAGGGTGAAGGTTTTCAAAGAGTGACGCAGCATGGTGTGTGTGTAACCCCTGTTGCGCAGTGAGGAGAATAAAATCTTTACTGCAGCTTTAAAATCTTCTGCTCTGGTGCAGATTCTCTTGAATCTCAGTAATTGAGACTTTACCAGTCCTGCAAAAGTATGCCTGGGGTGATGACTGGACCTGTACAACAGCGCATGCGTGTCTGTCTCTTTAAAGAAAACCTTCACCTCTAGCTTGTGCGTGACAGGGAAATCTGTCCCCTTGAAGGTCGTCGTGTCCAGAAAATCAATGGAATCCTGATTGAGGGTGGATTTGACCTTGATTGACTGCCTGTGGCTGTTTAGGGTGTGTATAAAAAGCTCAAAATCCTGTTTTGAATGCTGCCAAACTCCCCAAATGTCATCTAAATAGCGGAAATAGTGCAGCGGTCTCTTCTGGCAAGATGCCAGGGCACTTTCTTCCCACTCGGCCATAAAAATATTAGCATATGAGGGTGCAAAACGCTTTCCCATAGCCGTGCCTTTCACCTGTAAAAAATATTGTCCATCAAATTCAAAATCATTTTTGGTCAAATTAATTTCTAATAATTGTAAAATTTCTTTGTCTGGTCTTTTGCTGTTTGGGTGTTTTTGGAGGGCGTGTCTGACCGCTAATAGGCCCTCAGGTGTCTGGATGTTGGTGTAAAGGCTGTCTACATCAAGGAGAAGAGGAAGAGGAGGACGGTATAATAATACTTTTAATCTTCTCAACAAAATCATATGTGTCCTTGATGTAGCTCTGGTGCAGCATAGACAGGGGTTTTAAATAAAAATCTATAAACTCTGCTGTGTAGTAGGTCTCACTCTCACAGTCAGAGACTATAGGGCGGCCTGGAGGGATGCGGTGTGGGAGGCTCCAGGACTCTCTGCTTTTGTGGATTTTTGGCAGCATGTAAAACCGGCGTAGTCTGGGCTCTTTATCCCCCTGGAGGTAAGTTTTCTGTTTTAAATTTATAAATTTTTATTATATAATGATACTAAAATCTTTTCTATAAGAGGTATTGTGTCCTTGTATATAGGTTTATCTAATTTAATATAATAATTGGTATTATTTAACTGTCTGTATCCCTCCCACAAATAATCCCTCCTGTCCATGAGGACCACTGAGCTCCCTTTATCTGCCGGTTTTATTATAATTTCATTATTATTGGCCAATTGGTGAAGTGCCTCACTTTCATACTTGGTCAGATTGGTTTTAGTCCAGCCCATTTTGTGGTTTTGCTGGAAATGTTGTAGATCTAATTGAGTCAATTTAATAACCTCTGGTGGGAGTTGTGTGGCATCAGGGAGCCATGTGGACCTCGGGATAAAGGGCAAATGTTCTGATTCTGGTTTTCCTTCGTAGTAGACCGCTAACTTCACTTTCCTATGGTAATTCTGCAGGTCAAGCTGAGTCTGGTTTTTCTGGTCTTTATGACTCAGTCTCTGCTGTGAAGGAATGAAGGTTAGACCCTTGTTTAAAAGCACGGTCTGTGCTGCTGTAAGTTTAAAAGATTGGCAGAGATTAATCACAGTTTTTAACCCTGTATCTTTTTCTGTACTCACAGGGTTCACATGTTTAAATGATGCACCCAGTGTTGCAGCATGTGCTCCCCGGTCTGCTTTGACCAGTGGATCAGGTCCTTATCCACTGTGAAGCTGTTCCTAGACAGCTGGGGATGGAGTCATAATTGGCCATGATGTGGTCATTCAGGAGCCTCAGGTTGGCCTGTTCAGGGGTGGGAGAGACCTGGAAAAGTTAATCAGTGGTACCAGGATTTGTGATCTGGGAAAGGCTATTTCAGCCATTTTCACAGCTTTCCTCAGCTGTGGGAAGATCACAGTTTGTGGGTTATGGGCCCTATTGTTGATTCCCAGGGAAAGAATTGTTTTCCACTTTCATGGAGACTGGCGTTTTGGCCAATAGGGGCTCCATGTGGGCGAAGGTGGCTCCTGGGAAACTGTCAATCTGCATATTATCCTGTGTAAAGGATGGCAGTCTTGAAAGGTTGGAGTCTCCCATGATGAGCCACTGTTTCTTTGCCTCCAGTGACCAGACAGAGTTTTTTAGGTTGGTCTGCTCGTGTCTGAGGGCCTGTTCTCAGAAGTCACTGAGGCAGGTGTTGTCGTGGGAGGTGCAAAGGAAAGTGTGCTCTGTACCTGGGCTCTGGGTAGGGCAGACAGTTCTGCTCTGAGCATCGAGTTGAGTGTAGCAGTGTTGATCTCCTCTGTGCTTGTTGGTCTCAGAGTAGTACCCCTGCGTACTGATCTCTGCTGGAGGGGTGTCCTGTCTTGGACCTGGATCACCGGAGAGAGAGCTGGAGGTGGGTGGGGAGAGAGGGGAGGAGAGGTAGGGGAGAAAGAGAGGGAATTGGGGAGGAGGGAGAAAGGTCTGGAGGAGGAGGGGAAGGAGGGGGTGTTGGGGTGGAGGAGGAGGAGGAGAGAGTGGGTGGGGGAGTGGAGGCTCCGGAGTGGTGGGGTCTTCGGCTAAGGAGATCAGCTCCACGTCCACTTCCGGCTGCTGCTGCTCCTGTGTTGCCTCTCTGGTGGGGTGGCTCTTGTGCACTGTCACACCGGAGGTCGTCTGGGTCTCTGCTGTCCTCTGTGCAGAGTCCGCTCTCAGCGCTTCCCACTGGGTGACTCTCAGTGGGACTCCCGGCTGAGGCTGAGGTGGAGGTTGGGGAGGTTCTGCTGCAACATCTCCATCATAGGTGCACTAAGATGTCTCCTCCGTGCAGGTTTGGCTACTGGAGCTGTGGATGGAGGAGGAGGAGAAGAGGAGGAGGAGGAGGAGGAGGAGGAGGCGAGAGATTGTGGAGGGATTGTCTGCCTCCTCTCCTGAGGTCCCGGAGGCTGCTGCTACCCCTGCAGCTGGCGTAGCCTGAGACTGTTGGTCCTCCTGCTGAGGTGAGTCTGAGTTGTGTTGTGTGATAGCAACAATTCTAGCGTACACATTGTCCAACAACTCCTGTGTGAGCTTCCTGCCAAAATGGCTGCGGGACCAGGCTGCTGCAATCCCAAAGTTCTTCCTCCAATCTCCTGTGCTCAGCTGTTGCAAAATCTGTAGGTTGTTGTCAATGTTTTCTTGGTAGTGTTGTCTCAGGGTAAGCATGGTTGTGTATTCCCAGTTTTTAGCATTACCCTCAATGATGCTGTTTGTTGTGGGGTTGGGTTCAGCTGGCATTATGGAGTCTATGAGGTATTGGGTCATTCTTGCAATAGCAGGTGGTGTTTCAGGAGAGGACACATTATTTAAATGGTGTGCAGCTTTAATAATTCTATGTATTATTCTCGTCCTGATAACAAAATCTGGGTCCTTATCATGGTTTTTTGTTGTTCATTATTATGGGGCCGGACAAACCTCCCTCCACGTCGGTTTCCGTCTCCCCGCTGCGGAATTGCTGGCTCTGCTGTCCGCTGCTGCTGCTGCTGCTGCTGCTGCGCTGCTGCTGCTGCTGCTGCTGCTGCTGCTGCTGCTGCTGCTGCTGCTGCTGCTGCGCTGCTGCTGCCCGCCGCGCCATGGAGCTCGCGGCTGGATCCGTTTTTGAAAACGGCGGCTCTGTTGGTGGCCGTTGTTCCAGCCCTGGTTCTGGTGAGTGTTGTTAAAATTGTTCTGATATACGGTATTGTTCTTACCGTTGTATCCGGTGTAATTTGTTCTCGGTGTTGTTTTGGAAGTAGCGGGAGTTGCCGCGCTGGTTCCCCGTGCCGCGTCAGCGTAAGAGGGCTGGTTGTAGGAGGACTGGCGGTGTTGGTAAGATGAGTTGTATGTGGACTGGGGTTCTGTGTTTTATTTCTCTTTCTTCCCCGTTTGTAACTCACCGTCTGCCATCCATCATTCCCGTCTTGGAAAGCCATTCTCCGCGGTGAGGAAACCAGGTGAAAAAATAATGTTTTAAACTGAAAACTATCTCACAAAAAATGTGGAGACGTGATGGTGAAAAAAAGAATATTTTTTATTTTAAATGAGCGACGCGTTTCGGCATACGAAATGCCTTTTTCAAGCTCAAGAATTCAAACTTTTACAACAACTATTTCTCTCACACAGTCAGTATGGCGGAATGAAAAGGCCGGGCAAATGAAGAGAGTAGCCAACGGAAATAAACATCCGGCTCCAGGTACCAACATGTGACCCGCTGGGCCAATGACAGCTTAAAACAATGTCAATTTGTATGTGTGTGTGTGTGTAAGTCTGCCATTCAAATTTTTAAAGGGAATCTGCCTGTTTAGGGCCGGAGAATACTACTCTCGTTTTATTGAAATATAATTTGGCCAATTAGTATTTAAAAATATTACTTAACTTATATCAAAATATTTTTAGAAAAAAAATTAAATTAGATTTAGTCTTGTAATTTTAAAATAAAGGTTAGTGTCCAAATAATGGTTTTAGTAATTAAATTTAATTTTTAAATGTATCCAAAAATGTTTTTACATGTCCATAACCCGGTGGTTATGTTTAGGCAGATTCCCAAAGTGGCGCCCTATCCCCAAATGGTTGAGGTCAGAGCTTCCAAATTTGGGCAGGGGTTCACCTGAAAGAGTCCAAATATCTACAGGTTGTGTTTAGGCAAGAGGCTCTAGACACAAGGACCTGCAGTGAAACGGTTGGGTTAAGGCATAGAGCCCTCAGACCGGTTGTGTTTAGGAATAGAGAGGTTTTGGAGGTAGGTAGGAAAACCGGATGTCGTGTTTTCTTCCATTATTAAGATAAACTTTAAAAACAATGTGTGAGGCATGAAATCACCATCACATAACAGTATGTGGAAACCAATAGTTATAACTATATACACTCACATACATATAAAAACACACATATATATATATATATATATATATACATATGCATATACAGCAGAACAAAATACCTTTTAAATTTAATTGTGAACTTCATGAAAATAATATCAACTTTTGTCCAGTAGATGGCAGGCTGGTCATGCAAATGTTGGGAGCCAGAATCAAACTCCAGTCTGTCCATTACATTCACACATGTCAAGGTGGAATCACTCAACATTGGAGAATTATAGTTCCAGATGAAGGATATGCATGTATCCCATTTTGTTTATACCCTTTTGATATGATGTAATTAAGTCCCCAATTTGTGTTATATGTTTTGTGTGTCCCATTCTAGGTGGACTGCACGGTGGTGGCCTGTCTGAGAGAGGGAGAGGAGGAAAGCTTCAGTCCAGGTACGGGCGGGTTAGGAATGAAAAAATTGAATTCTGCTGCCGAAGGCAGCAGAATTAAATGCACAAACCATGGACTTCAGACTAATTCCCAACTGCTCTATCTCTCGTTTAGGCCCCTGGGGAGGTGAGTGCCAAGCCTGGAGATCCAGACCTTCTCTCTCCTGGTGCGTTGCTGCACCGTCCAGGCTGGGTCAGACTCCAGATGGTGGCCCTGAGGCTGGGCCATCCATGCTCAATAAAATGTTGAACCAAGGGGATCTCCGTATTCTTCTTTCTATTAATATTATACCTGTGCTGGGTAAACCTTGTGAGAATTGTGTTGCCTGTCTGGCCCACATACTGTTTGGTGCACTTTAAACATCTAATTAGATAAACCACATTTTTTGTGTGCACAGTGGTATTCTTTTGTGTCAGGAATACCTCTTTAGATGTTTGATTCTGTATCATTCTATAATTCCTAAAAAACTCAGATTTGGACCTGGTTTTGGGTTCTTTCAATGGTCTCAATTTGGCTCTAATCAGAATGTCCCCCAGGTTTTTATTTTTTCTAAAGGCCGCAATTAGTCTATGATCTTTTAAGAAAATTTTGTTACCCCTGCCGAAATGAAATTAGTTTTTAATTGTTTAATGAGTTTGACATTTCCAAATGAATAGGTGGTAATGATGGGGAGAATCGGGTCCAAACAGACAGGTTTCACTAGGGTGAAGGTTTTCAAAGAGTGACGCAGCATGGTGTGTGTAACCCTGTTGCGCAGTGAGAGAATAAAATCTTTACTGCAGCTTTAAAATCTTCTGCTCTGGTGCAGATTCTCTTGAATCTCAGTAATGAGACTTTACCAGTCCTGCAAAAGTATGCCTGGGGTGATGACTGGACCTGTACAACAGTGCATGCGTGTCTGTCTCTTTAAAGAAAACCTTCACCTCTAGCTTGTGCGTGACAGGGAAATCTGTCCCCTTGAAGGTCGTCGTGTCCAGAAAATCAATGGAATCCTGATTGAGGGTGGATTTGACCTTGATTGACTGCCTGTGGCTGTTTAGGGTGTGTATAAAAAGCTCAAAATCCTGTTTTGAATGCTGCCAAACTCCCCAAATGTCATCTAAATAGCGGAAATAGTGCAGCGGTCTCTTCTGGCAAGATGCCAGGGCACTTTCTTCCACTCGGCCATAAAAATATTAGCATATGAGGTGCAAAACTTTCCCATAGCCGTGCCTTTCACCTGTAAAAATATTGTCCATCAAATTCAAAATCATTTTTGGTCAAATTAATTTCTAATAATTGTAAAATTTCTTTGTCTGGTCTTTTGCTGTTTGGGTGTTTTGGGGCGTGTCTGACCGCTAATAGGCCCTCAGGTGTCTGGATGTTGGTGTAAAGGCTGTCTACATCAAGGGAGAAGAGGAAGAGGAGGACGGTATAATAATACTTTTAATCTTCTCAACAAAATCATATGTGTCCTTGATGTAGCTCTGGTGCAGCATAGACAGGGGTTAAATTAAAATCTATAAACTAGGGTTAGGGTCACAGTTAGAGTTAGGGTTAGGGCGGGTTGGGGGCAAGGGTTAGGGTTAGGAGTTAGGCGTTTGGGTTTTAGGGTTAGGGTTAGGGTTAGGGTTAGGGTTAGGGTTTGAGGGTTAGGGTTAGGGTTAGGGTTAGGGTTAGGGTTAGGGTTAGGAGAGGGAAGAAAAGAGTGAAGTATACCACAGAGCTGGTTTATAACTCACTTAGTGCACTCACAGAACATGCCAGCACAACTCAGAGACCCCATCACCCCCATGCGGATAAGAACTAGGCTTAATAAGCCTTACACATTAACTATATTGTATATTAATGATTAAACTCACACAAAACCTCCACCATATATGTATCTGACTGTTTGATAAACCCCATCTGTAACTACATATCCAAAAAGAAAACTATTGTGTCTTTATAGTATGACAGGTAAGTCTTGAAATTCTTTTTCCAAAAGAAATTATTACACTGTGGGGTGAGAGGTTGGGATCAGGGTCTGAGATCAGGGGTTGGGATTAGGGGTTAAGGTGAGGGGGTTGGGGTTAGGGATTAAGGTGAGGGATTGGGGTTAGGTTAAGGAATAAATTGGGGTTGTGATAAGAATGGGAATCAGTCAGGCAATAAATTGCTTCTAAAACTAAAATAGCTCTCAAATTGTCATATAATATATGTTATACAAAACCCCAAACATAAAATATGTCCTCTGTGTATATAATAAATTATATTTAACACAGGTAAGTAAATTATACTGTTAGAAATTGAAAATGAATTCTTATCTATATTTTTTATATTATATTAACTTCAAATTAACCCCTTAAATTAAACATAATTGTCCTCCATTGATGGGACCAGGATACCTTCTTCTCTCTGGTGCTGGACACAGTAGCTTCTTTCTCTCTGCACAGGCTGAAGCTGTAGAGCTGCAGGCCTCCTGGTTTCATGTCTCCCAGGAGCTGCTGTCTGGTGGGTCTCGGCCGGCTGCGAGGCGGTGGGCGGCCCAGCTGCAGGCGGCAGCGGCTGGCGGTGATAGCGGCAGCGGCGGAGGCCGGCCGGCGGCTGCGGCAGCGGCCGCTGGGTCGTCATAGCGGACCCTCGAGCGCGTCGGCTCTCACTCGTCCACGGAGCAAGCCGGTCTCCGTCTGTTGGGGCGCTTTCGTGGTGTGGCGAATGATGCCTTACTGGTAGATTAGTGGCGTCCATACCTTTTCTTTGGCCGTAGTTGTGGCGGAGGACATCTGGCCGCCATGTTCTTGCCGCGGCGCCATCTTGTTTTCACCGCGAGGATTACATTGTGTGAAAGTACTTTTTCATTAAAAAAACTTTAAAATGACTCAAAGTGGTAGTGATGGTCTTGGGTAGTTAAGATGATTTATTCTAAGCAGCGTTTCGACCAACATAGTCTTCATCAGGCACATTCTCACAGGTGTATCAGTCTTAGGCAACGAGCAGCGTGGACAGAAATGAAACTAGCGGCAGAATCAACAGGGAAGTCAACCCCCTACAAAATAAGCTTCTGTATCCTGAAAAAATTCAAAATAAAAGTCACAAAAGTGCACTTTTATATAAGAATATATACAGATTAGCAGCAGTGTTCTAATAACATTGAATATGTGTCATAAACATGAATAATGAAAGTCACAATAGTGCTCTTTCTTGTGACTGCATCAATCTCTAATTAAAACAAATTTAGAGATTCTAACATGTCTGAGATCAAAAGCCTGGAAGATTAATCTCCTCAGTAAAAGTCACAAAAGTGCATGTTTACTGGAAAATGGGCTTGTAGCAGTGTTCTAATATATTAAGATACACATGTCCTAAAAGGAGTTAAGCTACATCCTACTCCCACAATAAGAGATTCAGACAATTATTTTCAGGACAGGCAACCCCAGCTAGTTGCAAAGGCCTCCTATTTAGGTTAGGCAAAGAATCTCTGGATCAATTTGAGCTAAAGTACAGGTCTGGAGATTTTTTATTTTCTCAGGATTTAAGGATCGTGACAGGTAAGTACCTCAGTGGAAGGCGCTAGTAGCCATCTGCTGCTCGCTGACATAACACAGAACCATCATGTATAATATATATTATTTACAGTAATCCACATGGTGAGAGATGGAGGCTAAGCGGCAGGCATGACGGTCCGGAGGCGGGTTAGGAGAGGAAGAAAAGGAAGTGAAGTATACCACAGAGCTGTGGATTTATAACTCACTTAGTGCACTCACCAGAACATGCCAGCACCTCAGAGACCCCATCACCCCCATGCGGATAAGAACTAGGCTTAATAAGCCTACACATTAACTATATTGTATATTAATGATTAAACTCACACAAAACCTCCACCATATATCTGACTGTTTGTAAACCCCATCTGTAACTACATATCAAAAGCTATTGTGTCTTTATAGTATGACAGGTAAGTCTTGAAATTCTTTTCCAAAAGAAATTATTACACTGTGGGGTGAGAGGTTGGGATCAGGGTCTGAAGATCAGGGGTTGGGATTAGGGGTTAAGGTGAGGGTTGGGGTTAGGGATTAAGGTGAGGATTAGGGGTTAGGTTAAAGGAATAAATTGGGGTTGTGATAAGAATGGGAATCAGTCAGGCAATAAATTGCTTCTAAAACTAAATAGCTCTCAAATTGTCATATAATATATGTTATACAAAACCCCCAAACATAAAATATGTCCTCTGTGTATATAATAAATTATATTTAACACAGGTAAGTAAATTATACTGTTAGAAATTGAAAATGAATCTTATCTATATTTTTTTATATTATATTAACTTCAAATTAACCCCAAATTAAACATAGTGTCCTCCATTGATGGGACCAGGATACCCTTCTTCTCTCTGGTGCTGGACACAGTGCCGCTTCTTTCTCTCTGCACAGGCTGAAGCTGTAGAGCTGCAGGCCCTTCTGGTTCATGTCTCCCCAGGAGCTGCTGTCTTGGTGGGTCTCGGCCGGCTGCGGGCGGTGGAGCGGCCCAGCTGCAGGCGGCGGCTTAGCGGTGATAGCGGCAGCCCAGCGGAAGGCGGCGGCAGCGCAGCCCGGCCGCTGAAATGTCATGGCGAACCCCTCGGCGCGGCCGGCTCTCACCTCCACGAGGCAAACCCGGTCTCCGTCTGTTGGGGCTTTCGTGGTGTGGCGAATGATGCCTTACTGGTAGATTAGTGGCGTCATACCTTTTCTTTTGGCCGTAGTTGTGGCCGGAGGACATCTGGCACCATGTTCTTACATGGCGCCATCTTATTTCACCGCGAGGATTTACATTGTGTGAAGTACTTTTCATTAAAAAAACTTTAAAAATGACTCAAAAGAGTGAGCGTGATGGTCTTGAGTAGTTAAGATGATTTATTCTAAGCAACGTTTGACCAACATAGGTCTTCATCAGGCTTACATTCTACTCACAGGTGTATCAGTCTTAGGCAACGAGCAGCGTGGACAGAAATGAAACTAGCGGCAGAATCAACAGGAAGTCAACCCCCTACAAATAAGCTTCCATCCTGAAAAATTCAAAATAAAAGTCACAAAAGTGCACTTTTATATAAGAATTATATACAGATTAGCAGCAGTGTTCTAATAACATTGAATATGTGTCATAAACATGAATAATGAAAGTCACAATAGTGCTCTTTCTTATGTGAAGCTGCATCCAATCTCTAATTAAAACAAATTTAGAGATTCTAACATGTCTGAGATCAAAAAGCCTGGAAAGATTAATCTCCTCAGTAAAAGTCACAAAAGTGCATGTTTACTGGAAAATGGGCTTGTAGCAGTGTTCTAATATATTAAGATACACATGTCCTAAAAGGAGTTAAAGCTACATCCCTACTCCCACAATAACAGAGATTCAGACAATTATTTTCAGGACAGGCAACCCCAGCTAGTTGCAAAAGGCTCCTATTTAGGTTTAGGCCAAAGAATCTCTGGATCAATTTGAGCTAAAGTACAGGTCTGGAATTTTTATTTTCTCAGGATTTAAGGATCGTGACAGGTAAGTACCTCAGTGGAGAGGCCGCTAGTAGCCATCTGCTGCTCGGCTGACATAACACAGAACCATCACATGTATAATATATATTATTATTTACCAGTAATCCACATGGGTGAGAGATGGAGGCCCCAAGCGGCAGGCATGACCAGTCCGGGCGGGTTAGGAGAAGGAAAAGGAAGTGAAGTATACCACAGAGCTGTGGATTTATAACTCACTTAGTGCACTCACCAGAACATGCCAGCACAACTCAGAGACCCCATCACCCCCATGCGGATAAGAACTAGGCTTAATAAGCCTTACATTAACTATATTGTATATTAATGATTAAACTCACACAAAACCTCCACCATATATGTATCTGACTGTTTGATAAACCCCATCTGTAACTACATCAAAAAAAACTATTGTGTCTTTATAGTATGACAGGTAAGTCTTGAAATTCTTTTTCCAAAAGAAATTATTACACTGTGGGGTGAGAGGTTGGGATCAGGGTCTGAGATCAGGGGTTGGGATTAGGGTTAAGGTGAGGGTTGGGGTTAGGGATTAAGGTGAGGGATTGGGGTTAGGTTAAGGAATAAATTGGGGTTGTGATAAGAATGGGAATCAGTCAGGCAATAAATTGCTTCTAAAACTAAAATAGCTCTCAAATTGTCATATAATATATGTTATACAAAACCCCCAAACATAAATATGTCCTCTGTGTATATAATAAATTATATTTAACACAGGTAAGTAAATTATACTGTTAGAAATTGAAAAATGAATCTTATCTATATTTTTATATTATATTAACTTCAAATTAACCCCTTAAATTAAACATAGTGTCCTCCATTGATGGGACCAGGATACCCTTCTTCTCTCTGGTGCTGGACACGGTACCGCTTCTTTCTCTCTACACAGGCTGAAGCTGTAGAGCTGCAGGCCCCTTCTGGTTTCATGTCTCCCAGGAGCTGCTGTCTTGGTGGGTCTCGGCCGGCTGCGGGCGGTGGGCGGCCCAGCTGCAGGCGGCGGCGGCAGCGGTGATAGCGGCAGCGGCAGGCGGCGGCGGCAGCGGCAGCGGCCGCTGAAGTCGTCATGGCGGACCCTCCGGGCGCGTCGGCTCTCACTCGTCACGGAGGCAAACCGGTCTCCGTCTGTTGGACGCTGTCGTTGTGGCGAATGATGCCTTACTGGTAGATTAGTGGCGTCATACCTTTTCTTTTGGCCGTAGTTGTGGCCGGAGGACATCTGGCCGCCATGTTCTTGCCGCGGCGCCATCTTGTTTTCACCGCGAGGATTTACATTGTGTGAAAGTACTTTTTCATTAAAAAAAACTTTAAAAATGACTCAAAAGAGTGAGCGTGATGGTCTTGGAGTAGTTAAGATGATTTATTCTAAGCAACGTTTCGACCAACATAGGTCTTCATCAGGCTTACATTCTACTCACAGGTGTATCAGTCTTAGGCAACGAGCAGCGTGGACAGAAATGAAACTAGCGGCAGAATCAACAGGAAGTCAACCCCCTACAAAATAAGCTTCCTGTATCCTGAAAAAATTCAAAATAAAAGTCACAAAAGTGCACTTTTATATAAGAATGTATATACAGATTAGCAGCAGTGTTCTAATAACATTGAATATGTGTCATAAACATGAATAATGAAAGTCACAATAGTGCTCTTTCTTATGTGAAGCTGCATCCAATCTCTAATTAAAACAAATTTAGAGATTCTAACATGTCTGAGATCCAAAAGCCTGGAAAGATTAATCTCCTCAGTAAAAGTCACAAAAGTGCATGTTTACTGGAAAATGGGCTTGTAGCAGTGTTCTAATATATTAAGATACACATGTCCTAAAAGGGAGTTAAAGCTACATCCCTACTCCCACAATAACCAGAGATTCAGACAATTATTTTCAGGACAGGCAACCCCAGCTAGTTGCAAAAGGCCTCCTATTTAGGTTTAGGCCAAAGAATCTCTGGATCAATTTGAGCTAAAGTACAGGTCTGGAGATTTTTTATTTTCTCAGGATTTAAGGATCGTGACAGGTAAGTACCTCAGTGGAGAGGCCGCTAGTAGCCATCTGCTGCTCGGCTGACATAACACAGAACCATCACATGTATAATATATATTATTATTTACCAGTAATCCACATGGGTGAGAGATGGAGGCCCCAAGCGGCAGGCATGACGGTCCGGGCGGGTTAGGAGAGGAAGAAAAGAAGTGAAGTATACCACAGAGCTGTGGATTTATAACTCACTTAGTGCACTCACCAGAACATGCCAGCACAACTCAGAGACCCCATCACCCCCCATGCGGATAAGAACTAGGCTTAATAAGCCTTACACATTAACTATATTGTATATTAATGATTAAACTCACACAAAACCTCCACCATATATGTATCTGACTGTTTGATAAACCCCATCTGTAACTACATATCAAAAAAGAAAACTATTGTGTCTTTATAGTATGACAGGTAAGTCTTGAAATTCTTTTTCCAAAAGAAATTATTACACTGTGGGGTGAGAGGTTGGGATCAGGGTCTGAGATCAGGGGTTGGGATTAGGGGTTAAGGTGAGGGGTTGGGGTTAGGGATTAAGGTGAGGGATTGGGGTTAGGTTAAGGAATAAATTGGGGTTGTGATAAGAATGGGAATCAGTCAGGCAATAAATTGCTTCTAAAACTAAAATAGCTCTCAAATTGTCATATAATATATGTTATACAAAACCCCCAAACATAAAATATGTCCTCTGTGTATATAATAAATTATATTTAACACAGGTAAGTAAATTATACTGTTAGAAATTGAAAATGAATTCTTATCTATATTTTTTTATATTATATTAACTTCAAATTAACCCCTTAAATTAAACATAGTGTCCTCCATTGATGGGACCAGGATACCCTTCTTCTCTCTGGTGCTGGACACGGTACCGCTTCTTTCTCTCTACACAGGCTGAAGCTGTAGAGCTGCAGGCCCTTCTGGTTTCATGTCTCCCCAGGAGCTGCTGTCTTGGTGGGTCTCGGCCGGCTGCGGGGCGGTGGAGCGGCCCAGCTGCAGGCGGCGGCGGCAGCGGTGATAGCGGCAGCGGCGGAGGCGGCGGCGGCAGCGGCAGCGGCCGCTGAAGTCGTCATGGCGGACCCTCCGGGCGCGTCGGCTCTCACTCGTCACGGAGGCAAACCGGTCTCCGTCTGTTGGGACGCTTTCGTGGTGTGGCGAATGATGCCTTACTGGTAGATTAGTGGCGTCATACCTTTTCTTTTGGCCGTAGTTGTGGCCGGAGGACATCTGGCCGCCATGTTCTTGCCGCGGCGCCATCTTGTTTTCACCGCGAGGATTTACATTGTGTGAAAGTACTTTTCATTAAAAAAACTTTAAAAATGACTCAAAAGAGTGAGCGTGATGGTCTTGGAGTAGTTAAGATGATTTATTCTAAGCAACGTTTCGACCAACATAGGTCTTCATCAGGCTTACATTCTACTCACAGGTGTATCAGTCTTAGGCAACGAGCAGCGTGGACAGAAATGAAACTAGCGGCAGAATCAACAGGAAGTCAACCCCCTACAAAATAAGCTTCCTGTATCCTGAAAAAATTCAAAATAAAAGTCACAAAAGTGCACTTTTATATAAGAATGTATATACAGATTAGCAGCAGTGTTCTAATAACATTGAATATGTGTCATAAACATGAATAATGAAAGTCACAATAGTGCTCTTTCTTATGTGAAGCTGCATCCAATCTCTAATTAAAACAAATTTAGAGATTCTAACATGTCTGAGATCCAAAAGCCTGGAAAGATTAATCTCCTCAGTAAAAGTCACAAAAGTGCATGTTTACTGGAAAATGGGCTTGTAGCAGTGTTCTAATATATTAAGATACACATGTCCTAAAAAGGAGTTAAAGCTACATCCCTACTCCCACAATAACCAGAGATTCAGACAATTATTTTCAGGACAGGCAACCCCAGCTAGTTGCAAAAGGCCTCCTATTTAGGTTTAGGCCAAAGAATCTCTGGATCAATTTGAGCTAAAGTACAGGTCTGGAGATTTTTTATTTTCTCAGGATTTAAGGATCGTGACAGGTAAGTACCTCAGTGGAGAGGCCGCTAGTAGCCATCTGCTGCTCGGCTGACATAACACAGAACCATCACATGTATAATATATATTATTATTTACCAGTAATCCACATGGGTGAGAGATGGAGGCCCCAAGCGGCAGGCATGACGGTCCGGGCGGGTTAGGAGAGGAAGAAAAGGAAGTGAAGTATACCACAGAGCTGTGGATTTATAACTCACTTAGTGCACTCACCAGAACATGCCAGCACAACTCAGAGACCCCATCACCCCCCATGCGGATAAGAACTAGGCTTAATAAGCCTTACACATTAACTATATTGTATATTAATGATTAAACTCACACAAAACCTCCACCATATATGTATCTGACTGTTTGATAAACCCCATCTGTAACTACATATCAAAAAAGAAAACTATTGTGTCTTTATAGTATGACAGGTAAGTCTTGAAATTCTTTTCCAAAAGAAATTATTACACTGTGGGGTGAGAGGTTGGGATCAGGGTCTGAGATCAGGGGTTGGGATTAGGGGTTAAGGTGAGGGGTTGGGGTTAGGGATTAAGGTGAGGGATTGGGGTTAGGTTAAGGAATAAATTGGGGTTGTGATAAGAATGGGAATCAGTCAGGCAATAAATTGCTTCTAAAACTAAAATAGCTCTCAAATTGTCATATAATATATGTTATACAAAACCCCCAAACATAAAATATGTCCTCTGTGTATATAATAAATTATATTTAACACAGGTAAGTAAATTATACTGTTAGAAATTGAAAATGAATTCTTATCTATATTTTTTATATTATATTAACTTCAAATTAACCCCTTAAATTAAACATAGTGTCCTCCATTGATGGGACCAGGATACCCTTCTTCTCTCTGGTGCTGGACACGGTACCGCTTCTTTCTCTCTACACAGGCTGAAGCTGTAGAGCTGCAGGCCCTTCTGGTTTCATGTCTCCCCAGGAGCTGCTGTCTTGGTGGGTCTCGGCCGGCTGCGGGGCGGTGGAGCGGCCCAGCTGCAGGCGGCGGCGGCAGCGGTGATAGCGGCAGCGGCGGAGGCGGCGGCGGCAGCGGCAGCGGCCGCTGAAGTCGTCATGGCGGACCCTCCGGGCGCGTCGGCTCTCACTCGTCACGGAGGCAAACCGGTCTCCGTCTGTTGGGACGCTTTCGTGGTGTGGCGAATGATGCCTTACTGGTAGATTAGTGGCGTCATACCTTTTCTTTTGGCCGTAGTTGTGGCCGGAGGACATCTGGCCGCCATGTTCTTGCCGCGGCGCCATCTTGTTTTCACCGCGAGGATTTACATTGTGTGAAAGTACTTTTCATTAAAAAAACTTTAAAAATGACTCAAAAGAGTGAGCGTGATGGTCTTGGAGTAGTTAAGATGATTTATTCTAAGCAACGTTTCGACCAACATAGGTCTTCATCAGGCTTACATTCTACTCACAGGTGTATCAGTCTTAGGCAACGAGCAGCGTGGACAGAAATGAAACTAGCGGCAGAATCAACAGGAAGTCAACCCCCTACAAAATAAGCTTCCTGTATCCTGAAAAAATTCAAAATAAAAGTCACAAAAGTGCACTTTTATATAAGAATGTATATACAGATTAGCAGCAGTGTTCTAATAACATTGAATATGTGTCATAAACATGAATAATGAAAGTCACAATAGTGCTCTTTCTTATGTGAAGCTGCATCCAATCTCTAATTAAAACAAATTTAGAGATTCTAACATGTCTGAGATCCAAAAGCCTGGAAAGATTAATCTCCTCAGTAAAAGTCACAAAAGTGCATGTTTACTGGAAAATGGGCTTGTAGCAGTGTTCTAATATATTAAGATACACATGTCCTAAAAAGGAGTTAAAGCTACATCCCTACTCCCACAATAACCAGAGATTCAGACAATTATTTTCAGGACAGGCAACCCCAGCTAGTTGCAAAAGGCCTCCTATTTAGGTTTAGGCCAAAGAATCTCTGGATCAATTTGAGCTAAAGTACAGGTCTGGAGATTTTTTTATTTTCTCAGGATTTAAGGATCGTGACAGGTAAGTACCTCAGTGGAGAGGCCGCTAGTAGCCATCTGCTGCTCGGCTGACATAACACAGAACCATCACATGTATAATATATATTATTATTTACCAGTAATCCACATGGGTGAGAGATGGAGGCCCCAAGCGGCAGGCATGACGGTCCGGGCGGGTTAGGAGAGGAAGAAAAGGAAGTGAAGTATACCACAGAGCTGTGGATTTATAACTCACTTAGTGCACTCACCAGAACATGCCAGCACAACTCAGAGACCCCATCACCCCCCATGCGGATAAGAACTAGGCTTAATAAGCCTTACACATTAACTATATTGTATATTAATGATTAAACTCACACAAAACCTCCACCATATATGTATCTGACTGTTTGATAAACCCCATCTGTAACTACATATCAAAAAAGAAAACTATTGTGTCTTTATAGTATGACAGGTAAGTCTTGAAATTCTTTTTCCAAAAGAAATTATTACACTGTGGGGTGAGAGGTTGGGATCAGGGTCTGAGATCAGGGGTTGGGATTAGGGGTTAAGGTGAGGGGTTGGGGTTAGGGATTAAGGTGAGGGATTGGGGTTAGGTTAAGGAATAAATTGGGGTTGTGATAAGAATGGGAATCAGTCAGGCAATAAATTGCTTCTAAAACTAAAATAGCTCTCAAATTGTCATATAATATATGTTATACAAAACCCCCAAACATAAAATATGTCCTCTGTGTATATAATAAATTATATTTAACACAGGTAAGTAAATTATACTGTTAGAAATTGAAAATGAATTCTTATCTATATTTTTTATATTATATTAACTTCAAATTAACCCCTTAAATTAAACATAGTGTCCTCCATTGATGGGACCAGGATACCCTTCTTCTCTCTGGTGCTGGACACGGTACCGCTTCTTTCTCTCTACACAGGCTGAAGCTGTAGAGCTGCAGGCCCTTCTGGTTTCATGTCTCCCCAGGAGCTGCTGTCTTGGTGGGTCTCGGCCGGCTGCGGGGCGGTGGAGCGGCCCAGCTGCAGGCGGCGGCGGCAGCGGTGATAGCGGCAGCGGCGGAGGCGGCGGCGGCAGCGGCAGCGGCCGCTGAAGTCGTCATGGCGGACCCTCCGGGCGCGTCGGCTCTCACTCGTCACGGAGGCAAACCGGTCTCCGTCTGTTGGGACGCTTTCGTGGTGTGGCGAATGATGCCTTACTGGTAGATTAGTGGCGTCATACCTTTTCTTTGGCCGTAGTTGTGGCCGGAGGACATCTGGCCGCCATGTTCTTGCCGCGGCGCCATCTTGTTTTCACCGCGAGGATTTACATTGTGTGAAAGTACTTTTCATTAAAAAAACTTTAAAAATGACTCAAAAGAGTGAGCGTGATGGTCTTGGAGTAGTTAAGATGATTTATTCTAAGCAACGTTTCGACCAACATAGGTCTTCATCAGGCTTACATTCTACTCACAGGTGTATCAGTCTTAGGCAACGAGCAGCGTGGACAGAAATGAAACTAGCGGCAGAATCAACAGGAAGTCAACCCCCTACAAAATAAGCTTCCTGTATCCTGAAAAAATTCAAAATAAAAGTCACAAAAGTGCACTTTTATATAAGAATGTATATACAGATTAGCAGCAGTGTTCTAATAACATTGAATATGTGTCATAAACATGAATAATGAAAGTCACAATAGTGCTCTTTCTTATGTGAAGCTGCATCCAATCTCTAATTAAAACAAATTTAGAGATTCTAACATGTCTGAGATCCAAAAGCCTGGAAAGATTAATCTCCTCAGTAAAAGTCACAAAAGTGCATGTTTACTGGAAAATGGGCTTGTAGCAGTGTTCTAATATATTAAGATACACATGTCCTAAAAAGGAGTTAAAGCTACATCCCTACTCCCACAATAACCAGAGATTCAGACAATTATTTTCAGGACAGGCAACCCCAGCTAGTTGCAAAAGGCCTCCTATTTAGGTTTAGGCCAAAGAATCTCTGGATCAATTTGAGCTAAAGTACAGGTCTGGAGATTTTTTTATTTTCTCAGGATTTAAGGATCGTGACAGGTAAGTACCTCAGTGGAGAGGCCGCTAGTAGCCATCTGCTGCTCGGCTGACATAACACAGAACCATCACATGTATAATATATATTATTATTTACCAGTAATCCACATGGGTGAGAGATGGAGGCCCCAAGCGGCAGGCATGACGGTCCGGGCGGGTTAGGAGAGGAAGAAAAGGAAGTGAAGTATACCACAGAGCTGTGGATTTATAACTCACTTAGTGCACTCACCAGAACATGCCAGCACAACTCAGAGACCCCATCACCCCCCATGCGGATAAGAACTAGGCTTAATAAGCCTTACACATTAACTATATTGTATATTAATGATTAAACTCACACAAAACCTCCACCATATATGTATCTGACTGTTTGATAAACCCCATCTGTAACTACATATCAAAAAAGAAAACTATTGTGTCTTTATAGTATGACAGGTAAGTCTTGAAATTCTTTTTCCAAAAGAAATTATTACACTGTGGGGTGAGAGGTTGGGATCAGGGTCTGAGATCAGGGGTTGGGATTAGGGGTTAAGGTGAGGGGTTGGGGTTAGGGATTAAGGTGAGGGATTGGGGTTAGGTTAAGGAATAAATTGGGGTTGTGATAAGAATGGGAATCAGTCAGGCAATAAATTGCTTCTAAAACTAAAATAGCTCTCAAATTGTCATATAATATATGTTATACAAAACCCCCAAACATAAAATATGTCCTCTGTGTATATAATAAATTATATTTAACACAGGTAAGTAAATTATACTGTTAGAAATTGAAAATGAATTCTTATCTATATTTTTTTATATTATATTAACTTCAAATTAACCCCTTAAATTAAACATAGTGTCCTCCATTGATGGGACCAGGATACCCTTCTTCTCTCTGGTGCTGGACACGGTACCGCTTCTTTCTCTCTACACAGGCTGAAGCTGTAGAGCTGCAGGCCCTTCTGGTTTCATGTCTCCCCAGGAGCTGCTGTCTTGGTGGGTCTCGGCCGGCTGCGGGGCGGTGGAGCGGCCCAGCTGCAGGCGGCGGCGGCAGCGGTGATAGCGGCAGCGGCGGAGGCGGCGGCGGCAGCGGCAGCGGCCGCTGAAGTCGTCATGGCGGACCCTCCGGGCGCGTCGGCTCTCACTCGTCACGGAGGCAAACCGGTCTCCGTCTGTTGGGACGCTTTCGTGGTGTGGCGAATGATGCCTTACTGGTAGATTAGTGGCGTCATACCTTTTCTTTTGGCCGTAGTTGTGGCCGGAGGACATCTGGCCGCCATGTTCTTGCCGCGGCGCCATCTTGTTTTCACCGCGAGGATTTACATTGTGTGAAAGTACTTTTCATTAAAAAAAACTTTAAAAATGACTCAAAAGAGTGAGCGTGATGGTCTTGGAGTAGTTAAGATGATTTATTCTAAGCAACGTTTCGACCAACATAGGTCTTCATCAGGCTTACATTCTACTCACAGGTGTATCAGTCTTAGGCAACGAGCAGCGTGGACAGAAATGAAACTAGCGGCAGAATCAACAGGAAGTCAACCCCCTACAAAATAAGCTTCCTGTATCCTGAAAAAATTCAAAATAAAAGTCACAAAAGTGCACTTTTATATAAGAATGTATATACAGATTAGCAGCAGTGTTCTAATAACATTGAATATGTGTCATAAACATGAATAATGAAAGTCACAATAGTGCTCTTTCTTATGTGAAGCTGCATCCAATCTCTAATTAAAACAAATTTAGAGATTCTAACATGTCTGAGATCCAAAAAGCCTGGAAAGATTAATCTCCTCAGTAAAAGTCACAAAAGTGCATGTTTACTGGAAAATGGGCTTGTAGCAGTGTTCTAATATATTAAGATACACATGTCCTAAAAAGGAGTTAAAGCTACATCCCTACTCCCACAATAACCAGAGATTCAGACAATTATTTTCAGGACAGGCAACCCCCAGCTAGTTGCAAAAGGCCTCCTATTTAGGTTTAGGCCAAAGAATCTCTGGATCAATTTGAGCTAAAGTACAGGTCTGGAGATTTTTTTATTTTCTCAGGATTTAAGGATCGTGACAGGTAAGTACCTCAGTGGAGAGGCCGCTAGTAGCCATCTGCTGCTCGGCTGACATAACACAGAACCATCACATGTATAATATATATTATTATTTACCAGTAATCCACATGGGTGAGAGATGGAGGCCCCAAGCGGCAGGCATGACGGTCCGGGCGGGTTAGGAGAGGAAGAAAAGGAAGTGAAGTATACCACAGAGCTGTGGATTTATAACTCACTTAGTGCACTCACCAGAACATGCCAGCACAACTCAGAGACCCCATCACCCCCCATGCGGATAAGAACTAGGCTTAATAAGCCTTACACATTAACTATATTGTATATTAATGATTAAACTCACACAAAACCTCCACCATATATGTATCTGACTGTTTGATAAACCCCATCTGTAACTACATATCAAAAAAGAAAACTATTGTGTCTTTATAGTATGACAGGTAAGTCTTGAAATTCTTTTTCCAAAAGAAATTATTACACTGTGGGGTGAGAGGTTGGGATCAGGGTCTGAGATCAGGGGTTGGGATTAGGGGTTAAGGTGAGGGGTTGGGGTTAGGGATTAAGGTGAGGGATTGGGGTTAGGTTAAGGAATAAATTGGGGTTGTGATAAGAATGGGAATCAGTCAGGCAATAAATTGCTTCTAAAACTAAAATAGCTCTCAAATTGTCATATAATATATGTTATACAAAACCCCCAAACATAAAATATGTCCTCTGTGTATATAATAAATTATATTTAACACAGGTAAGTAAATTATACTGTTAGAAATTGAAAATGAATTCTTATCTATATTTTTTTATATTATATTAACTTCAAATTAACCCCTTAAATTAAACATAGTGTCCTCCATTGATGGGACCAGGATACCCTTCTTCTCTCTGGTGCTGGACACGGTACCGCTTCTTTCTCTCTACACAGGCTGAAGCTGTAGAGCTGCAGGCCCTTCTGGTTTCATGTCTCCCCAGGAGCTGCTGTCTTGGTGGGTCTCGGCCGGCTGCGGGGCGGTGGAGCGGCCCAGCTGCAGGCGGCGGCGGCAGCGGTGATAGCGGCAGCGGCGGAGGCGGCGGCGGCAGCGGCAGCGGCCGCTGAAGTCGTCATGGCGGACCCTCCGGGCGCGTCGGCTCTCACTCGTCACGGAGGCAAACCGGTCTCCGTCTGTTGGGACGCTTTCGTGGTGTGGCGAATGATGCCTTACTGGTAGATTAGTGGCGTCATACCTTTTCTTTTGGCCGTAGTTGTGGCCGGAGGACATCTGGCCGCCATGTTCTTGCCGCGGCGCCATCTTGTTTTCACCGCGAGGATTTACATTGTGTGAAAGTACTTTTCATTAAAAAAACTTTAAAAATGACTCAAAAGAGTGAGCGTGATGGTCTTGGAGTAGTTAAGATGATTTATTCTAAGCAACGTTTCGACCAACATAGGTCTTCATCAGGCTTACATTCTACTCACAGGTGTATCAGTCTTAGGCAACGAGCAGCGTGGACAGAAATGAAACTAGCGGCAGAATCAACAGGAAGTCAACCCCCTACAAAATAAGCTTCCTGTATCCTGAAAAAATTCAAAATAAAAGTCACAAAAGTGCACTTTTATATAAGAATGTATATACAGATTAGCAGCAGTGTTCTAATAACATTGAATATGTGTCATAAACATGAATAATGAAAGTCACAATAGTGCTCTTTCTTATGTGAAGCTGCATCCAATCTCTAATTAAAACAAATTTAGAGATTCTAACATGTCTGAGATCCAAAAAGCCTGGAAAGATTAATCTCCTCAGTAAAAGTCACAAAAGTGCATGTTTACTGGAAAATGGGCTTGTAGCAGTGTTCTAATATATTAAGATACACATGTCCTAAAAAGGAGTTAAAGCTACATCCCTACTCCCACAATAACCAGAGATTCAGACAATTATTTTCAGGACAGGCAACCCCCAGCTAGTTGCAAAAGGCCTCCTATTTAGGTTTAGGCCAAAGAATCTCTGGATCAATTTGAGCTAAAGTACAGGTCTGGAGATTTTTTTATTTTCTCAGGATTTAAGGATCGTGACAGGTAAGTACCTCAGTGGAGAGGCCGCTAGTAGCCATCTGCTGCTCGGCTGACATAACACAGAACCATCACATGTATAATATATATTATTATTTACCAGTAATCCACATGGGTGAGAGATGGAGGCCCCAAGCGGCAGGCATGACGGTCCGGGCGGGTTAGGAGAGGAAGAAAAGGAAGTGAAGTATACCACAGAGCTGTGGATTTATAACTCACTTAGTGCACTCACCAGAACATGCCAGCACAACTCAGAGACCCCATCACCCCCCATGCGGATAAGAACTAGGCTTAATAAGCCTTACACATTAACTATATTGTATATTAATGATTAAACTCACACAAAACCTCCACCATATATGTATCTGACTGTTTGATAAACCCCATCTGTAACTACATATCAAAAAAGAACTATTGTGTCTTTATAGTATGACAGGTAAGTCTTGAAATTCTTTTTCCAAAAGAAATTATTACACTGTGGGGTGAGAGGTTGGGATCAGGGTCTGAGATCAGGGGTTGGGATTAGGGGTTAAGGTGAGGGGTTGGGGTTAGGGATTAAGGTGAGGGATTGGGGTTAGGTTAAGGAATAAATTGGGGTTGTGATAAGAATGGGAATCAGTCAGGCAATAAATTGCTTCTAAAACTAAAATAGCTCTCAAATTGTCATATAATATATGTTATACAAAACCCCCAAACATAAAATATGTCCTCTGTGTATATAATAAATTATATTTAACACAGGTAAGTAAATTATACTGTTAGAAATTGAAAATGAATTCTTATCTATATTTTTTTATATTATATTAACTTCAAATTAACCCCTTAAATTAAACATAGTGTCCTCCATTGATGGGACCAGGATACCCTTCTTCTCTCTGGTGCTGGACACGGTACCGCTTCTTTCTCTCTACACAGGCTGAAGCTGTAGAGCTGCAGGCCCTTCTGGTTTCATGTCTCCCCAGGAGCTGCTGTCTTGGTGGGTCTCGGCCGGCTGCGGGGCGGTGGAGCGGCCCAGCTGCAGGCGGCGGCGGCAGCGGTGATAGCGGCAGCGGCGGAGGCGGCGGCGGCAGCGGCAGCGGCCGCTGAAGTCGTCATGGCGGACCCTCCGGGCGCGTCGGCTCTCACTCGTCACGGAGGCAAACCGGTCTCCGTCTGTTGGGACGCTTTCGTGGTGTGGCGAATGATGCCTTACTGGTAGATTAGTGGCGTCATACCTTTTCTTTTGGCCGTAGTTGTGGCCGGAGGACATCTGGCCGCCATGTTCTTGCCGCGCGCCATCTTGTTTTCACCGCGAGGATTTACATTGTGTGAAAGTACTTTTCATTAAAAAAACTTTAAAAATGACTCAAAAGAGTGAGCGTGATGGTCTTGGAGTAGTTAAGATGATTTATTCTAAGCAACGTTTCGACCAACATAGGTCTTCATCAGGCTTACATTCTACTCACAGGTGTATCAGTCTTAGGCAACGAGCAGCGTGGACAGAAATGAAACTAGCGGCAGAATCAACAGGAAGTCAACCCCTACAAAATAAGCTTCCTGTATCCTGAAAAAATTCAAAATAAAAGTCACAAAAGTGCACTTTTATATAAGAATGTATATACAGATTAGCAGCAGTGTTCTAATAACATTGAATATGTGTCATAAACATGAATAATGAAAGTCACAATAGTGCTCTTTCTTATGTGAAGCTGCATCCAATCTCTAATTAAAACAAATTTAGAGATTCTAACATGTCTGAGATCCAAAAAGCCTGGAAAGATTAATCTCCTCAGTAAAAGTCACAAAAGTGCATGTTTACTGGAAAATGGGCTTGTAGCAGTGTTCTAATATATTAAGATACACATGTCCTAAAAGGAGTTAAAGCTACATCCCTACTCCCACAATAACCAGAGATTCAGACAATTATTTTCAGGACAGGCAACCCCAGCTAGTTGCAAAAGGCCTCCTATTTAGGTTTAGGCCAAAGAATCTCTGGATCAATTTGAGCTAAAGTACAGGTCTGGAGATTTTTTATTTTCTCAGGATTTAAGGATCGTGACAGGTAAGTACCTCAGTGGAGAGGCCGCTAGTAGCCATCTGCTGCTCGGCTGACATAACACAGAACCATCACATGTATAATATATATTATTATTTACCAGTAATCCACATGGGTGAGAGATGGAGGCCCCAAGCGGCAGGCATGACGGTCCGGGCGGGTTAGGAGAGGAAGAAAAGGAAGTGAAGTATACCACAGAGCTGTGGATTTATAACTCACTTAGTGCACTCACCAGAACATGCCAGCACAACTCAGAGACCCCATCACCCCCCATGCGGATAAGAACTAGGCTTAATAAGCCTTACACATTAACTATATTGTATATTAATGATTAAACTCACACAAAACCTCCACCATATATGTATCTGACTGTTTGATAAACCCCATCTGTAACTACATATCAAAAAGAAAACTATTGTGTCTTTATAGTATGACAGGTAAGTCTTGAAATTCTTTTTCCAAAAGAAATTATTACACTGTGGGGTGAGAGGTTGGGATCAGGGTCTGAGATCAGGGGTTGGGATTAGGGGTTAAGGTGAGGGTTGGGGTTAGGGATTAAGGTGAGGGATTGGGGTTAGGTTAAGGAATAAATTGGGGTTGTGATAAGAATGGGAATCAGTCAGGCAATAAATTGCTTCTAAAACTAAAATAGCTCTCAAATTGTCATATAATATATGTTATACAAAACCCCAAACATAAAATATGTCCTCTGTGTATATAATAAATTATATTTAACACAGGTAAGTAAATTATACTGTTAGAAATTGAAAATGAATTCTTATCTATATTTTTTTATATTATATTAACTTCAAATTAACCCCTTAAATTAAACATAGTGTCCTCCATTGATGGGACCAGGATACCCTTCTTCTCTCTGGTGCTGGACACGGTACCGCTTCTTTCTCTCTACACAGGCTGAAGCTGTAGAGCTGCAGGCCCTTCTGGTTTCATGTCTCCCCAGGAGCTGCTGTCTTGGTGGGTCTCGGCCGGCTGCGGGGCGGTGGAGCGCCCAGCTGCAGGCGGCGGCAGCAGCGGTGATAGCGGCAGCGGCGGAGGCGGCGGCGGCAGCGGCAGCGGCCGCTGAAGTCGTCATGGCGGACCCTCCGGCGCGTCGGCTCTCACTCGTCACGGAGGCAAACCGGTCTCCGTCTGTTGGGACGCTTTCGTGGTGTGGCGAATGATGCCTTACTGGTAGATTAGTGGCGTCATACCTTTTCTTTGGCGTAGTTGTGGCGGAGGACATCTGGCCGCCATGTTCTTGCCGCGGCGCCATCTTGTTTTCACCGCGAGGATTTACATTGTGTGAAAGTACTTTTCATTAAAAAAACTTTAAAAATGACTCAAAAGAGTGAGCGTGATGGTCTTGGAGTAGTTAAGATGATTTATTCTAAGCAACGTTTCGACCAACATAGGTCTTCATCAGGCTTACATTCTACTCACAGGTGTATCAGTCTTAGGCAACGAGCAGCGTGGACAGAAATGAAACTAGCGGCAGAATCAACAGGAAGTCAACCCCCTACAAAATAAGCTTCCTGTATCCTGAAAAAATTCAAAATAAAAGTCACAAAAGTGCACTTTTATATAAGAATGTATATACAGATTAGCAGCAGTGTTCTAATAACATTGAATATGTGTCATAAACATGAATAATGAAAGTCACAATAGTGCTCTTTCTTATGTGAAGCTGCATCCAATCTCTAATTAAAACAAATTTAGAGATTCTAACATGTCTGAGATCCAAAAGCCTGGAAAGATTAATCTCCTCAGTAAAAGTCACAAAAGTGCATGTTTACTGGAAAATGGGCTTGTAGCAGTGTTCTAATATATTAAGATACACATGTCCTAAAAAGGAGTTAAAGCTACATCCCTACTCCCACAATAACCAGAGATTCAGACAATTATTTTCAGGACAGGCAACCCCAGCTAGTTGCAAAAGGCCTCCTATTTAGGTTTAGGCCAAAGAATCTCTGGATCAATTTGAGCTAAAGTACAGGTCTGGAGATTTTTTATTTTCTCAGGATTTAAGGATCGTGACAGGTAAGTACCTCAGTGGAGAGGCCGCTAGTAGCCATCTGCTGCTCGGCTGACATAACACAGAACCATCACATGTATAATATATATTATTATTTACCAGTAATCCACATGGGTGAGAGATGGAGGCCCCAAGCGGCAGGCATGACGGTCCGGGCGGGTTAGGAGAGGAAGAAAGGAAGTGAAGTATACCACAGAGCTGTGGATTTATAACTCACTTAGTGCACTCACCAGAACATGCCAGCACAACTCAGAGACCCCATCACCCCCATGCGGATAAGAACTAGGCAATAAGCCTTACACATTAACTATATTGTATATTAATGATTAAACTCACACAAAACCTCCACCATATATGTATCTGACTGTTTGATAAACCCCATCTGTAACTACATATCAAAAAAGAAAACTATTGTGTCTTTATAGTATGACAGGTAAGTCTTGAAATTCTTTTTCCAAAAGAAATTATTACACTGTGGGGTGAGAGGTTGGGATCAGGGTCTGAGATCAGGGGTTGGGATTAGGGGGTTAAGGTGAGGTTGGGGTTAGGGATTAAGGTGAGGGATTGGGGTTAGGTTAAGGAATAAATTG
>JABXJD010002707.1:0-45806 GCA_013375575.1 Percina caprodes
AATGTATTTTCTTATCTTAGTTGTATTGGGGTGATTTTCATTTCCCTCATTCAAGTAAAACTTTTTTATGCACAAGTTCTATGTACCTCATTTATGCATGTGTGTTTTGAAGTTTCAGTATTGTTTGTAGCTACATGAAGATGAGATTGTAGTAGCTGCATGTGTCATGTGTTTTGAACTTTAATACTGTATGTAACTCCTTTCATCTGTCCCACAGTGGGGAAATTGTGGACACCCCAATGAGTAGGACATGCAGCATTATGGCTCAATTCTAATCACAGCTGCCAGGGTTGCTGCCAGCAAGGCAACCTGCTAAATGTATTTTCTTATCTTAGTTGTATTAGATGTGATTTTTTTCCCTCATTCAACTATTTTGACCTTTTTATGTACCTCACTTTTGCAAAAATAAACCTTGTCAACACTGTTTGTATTGTACTCACATCTTTGCAGTTTTAAATAGCTTAACAAACAACGCTAACAATAAATGTTAAAACCAACGTACACAGTCAAGTATGACAGACACAAGCAGAAGCTACTGACATACAGTAGAAATGTATAATTTTTGTGTATGTTATTATGTCATGCAAAAACAGTAGGCTCCTGATGACACCAACACTGGTCTGTGAGCAATCTCTGTGGCTGCTTGTCCGAGCACGACTGCTTGTCCGTTTGCACACATTGACAACTTGAAAAATTGCTGTGAGAGATAATTGCGCTGAGTGGCAGTGTGGACCAACCACAATCTGGCTTTGTTTTATTGTAACAAAATGTATCATTCAAAAAGAGCCATGTCAATGATTCGATCCAGGCTACATCAGGGTATCCTGACCATACAAATGAATTCAAACAATTCAATTCAATTCAATTTTATTAATATAGCACTAAATCACACTAACAGGTATCTCATTGTACTTTTCATAAAAGATCAGGTCTAGACCGTAATCTGTGATGTTATTTACAGAAACCCAACAAATCCCACAGGTGTTAATGTTGCACACAGACATATAGTGTGCTCAGTTACATACACATGTTTAAGACTAAAAGAGGAATCATAAGCTTGAATGTGTTTGTCAGCCTAAATTAAAAATGAGGTAAAATCCGTCCTTTGGACACCATTAATTGTGAATGAATAACGCATTGTAAATAAATAGTCAATAACAGCACAGGGGTCATAAGTAGCATATTCTCTTATAAATTTATTAGAGGCAGATTTTTAATTATAAAGCTGCTATTTTGATTCAGAGATATGTACTCTGATAAGTTCCCTGGCCTTAGAATTAAAATAGCCCCACATCATCACATACTCTTCACCATGCTTAGAGATAGGCATGGTTTTATTTCAGTTAGACTAATACCTGGTTTGATTTGCATTGAGAGATAATTTTAGTGTATCCTTATGCCTATCTCTACATGGTGAAGAGTATGTGATGATGTGGCTATTTAATTCTAAAGGCCAAGGAACTTTATCAGGATGCATAATATCCTGAATCCAGGAAATAACTGGCCTTTAATAATAAAAATCTGCCTGCTCTTATGGGAATTTAACATAGGGGTATGTATACTTATGACCCATGTATTTTAAATAAGAACATTTATTTATTTACAATACGTTATTCATTCACAAAGAAAATTGGTGTCCTTAAAGGCAATTTTACCTCATTTTTTAATTTAGGTATTAAAATAAATTTCCAAAACATGATTTTTTATTCCTCTTTTAGTCAACTTAAGCATGTGTGTAAAGTGCTGACACCACTGTATACGCTGCTCCTCGTGGCCATGATGTCCTTAGCTTGAAGTAGGGTTCAAAATCGGTTCACTGGGTGGGTCAGATCAATTTTGTATAGTACAGGTAGTCGCCATGGTCCCTTGGTCATGTATCCAACATGCCTGAATAGCAAAACTCCCAAATGCACTGTATTTTGAGACGTTCCATGCACAGGGCCTCCTCAGCTGAATACATGGTGACACATCCGAACGTGTGAGTCTTGGACGATATGACTTTAGCATAAAGTACCGTGGTGTATTGAAATGGGGTTTCCCTCAGTTGTTTTAGCAACTATGCCTGTGTTTTAGCACCATGGACAGTTCCCCTGTCTTTTAGTGTCAAGTGAGTCAGAAAACTCAGCTGCAGTACACAGAGCTTTCCAGTTTCACTTTTGAACGCTTGTACAGGGGTTTGTTCAGATGCCATTCACAGCCTAATTTATGTAACATTTTATACCTAGAAACTTGGCCAAAATTGATTATTTGATGGCTGTTGACACCATATTCTGATTAATGCAGTGATAAAAGGACACATCTAAAATAAAAACCCTCTGTAACACCCACTGACTAAAAATCTGTCAACAAAATAAAAGAATTTTGAATCTGACTTCGACTTTGTGTACATTTTTTCTAGGCATAGTTACGTCAAATTACACGTATATCTGGAATGATTATTTGACTTTGTCAAATCTACAATACGTGCCAGACATACATACAGACCATTTGAAAATACTTTTCTCTCCGACCCACGGTGCAATATATGCACTAGTCTTATCTGGATGAAAGAGTAGGCATAATACACCATACAAATGAATTCAAACAATTCAATTCAATTTTATTAATATAGCACTAAATCACACTAACAGGTATCTCATTGTACTTTTCATAAAAGATCAGGTCTAGACCGTAATCTGTGATGTTATTTACAGAAACCCAACAAATCCCACAGGTGTCAAGGGTCCCAGGGACCTACTGACGTGGCAATCCAACAGCTGCCTAAGACATCCAACCACTGTCTAAAACTGTCTAAGACAGCTAAGGCATCGCGCTTTGGCTATGGCATCCAACCACTGGCTAGCGAAAGTTGCCCAACTGAAATAGTTTTCTGAGACTCATGGAGCTTTTTGTTGTTTGCAAGCTGTGTTGTCTTTGTTTTGTGTGCACACTTCTTCTTTGTCACACTCACATGGTCAGACATAAAGCCAATCTAGTGGACATTCTTGCAAACCAGTTTCTTTTCTGGTTAAGTGAAAACTGCAACTCTGAAAGATCTTCTTGTACCAACCATTGAGCTCCCAGAAGCCACACTCTCTCCTTAAGTTTGGAAACCGTGGAGGTGTCTGTAATGAAGCTTAGATATTCTGTGTAAAGAGGATGAAGCTGGACGAGTAACTCATGACCGTTGCGTATCTCCCTGGCGTCAATGTCCTTCTCTTGCACACTCCGTGCAACACCTCGATAGAGACATCCGGTGCGTCGTTTGTGTTGATGGGGAGAGGATACCTGGCGTACACATTGTAGAACCTACCCTGGCTCAAAGTCATGGCCTCGCCACATATCCTAGTCAGGTTAGCATGAGCCAAGGCTGATACCTGCATTGTTTGTTCGCAGCCCAGCTCCGGGTTGCTAGACCACAAGGACAGCACCACGCGTAGGTTCCGCTTCCTGAGGTGGCGGAACTTGATGTCTTCAGAAAGTCGATTCACATAGACTAGTCGCCCGTCCTCTGTCAACCAGAATGCTTTCATGTCTTGCCGGTCGGCTACCTCAACGGAACACACCTCGCTGCACAGCTCTGGGTTTTCATGTGTCATCAGCGTTCGGTTTACGTGGCGCCATTCTCGTTCAGTGAATAGCGTCGTTCTGTTTCCCAGGCGCATGTTGTTGTGGGCACAGGGCACACCCGAGTAAAGCCAACAGTATCTAAAGTGAATCTTCAGCGGTAACACAAACGTGTCCACAAGTGTTCTAGATCGTGACGGGTCCGCCCGCTCCTCCTCCGTGAGACACACAGAACCATCTGTTATGAATTCCCGGGCATAACATGACACTCTCATCATCTGCGGAGCTCCAGCTGACCTCCGGGTGTAACAAGTCAACGGGTTTACAATGTCCCAAACGCGCTGTCCACAAACCCGAAGACTGCTTGTGGCTGCTTAGCGATGTGGTGCAAGATCCCATCGATAGCTCTAGATCCGTGTCTGTTGGCGTGGCTGTCGACTGTGTGAGAGCCAGGCTTGTCAAAGACGACGGCAACAGCGAAAGGGAGCAAATGGAGAATGATAGAATGACAGAGTACAATCGTCTGATAACGGACCGTGTGGCACAAGCCGTGCTGATAAAGGAGCTAGGACTGGAGGGTGCCAAGGCTCGGATCCGCAGGCTACAGCTTCACGGCGTGTGCGTGAAGGACACGTCCAGCTCTGTCATGTATCGATTCGAACGTCTGATCTACAGGGTGTTTGAATATTTCCAAGTCAAGGGCATGAGGATGGAACCCTTTCAGCTAGAGCTCTTCAGGGGTGTGGTGTTGGGTGTCACTAGGAGCCAGTTTGGCGATGCACTGTTCAAGTATAAGCATGCTTTGCTAGACAAACTGGGCTTAGCCCCTCTGGGCTCAGAGGGCTATGACCATGTCAACCCTGCCCTAAGTCACTGCTACCATGTGGAGAGAGTGTTTTCTCGCCACGCCAACCCTTACACCCTGTGTCTGGCTCCGAGGCAGTGTGGCAAAAGCTTGATCATGAGGCTGCTGCTGGCCACAGTTCTCCTACACTTGGATATCAACGTGATGGTACAGGCTCAGAATAAACACATGTGTACCACGTTGAGATTGGGCGGAGAGCGCCATGGAGGAGCTGCAGCAACTGCCGCGTTCAGACACATGGAGAAGCCCACACACATTTTGGAAACCCAGAAAACAGGACCTACAAATTCGACACGGGTTACAAGGGACCTTCTTATGCTCACTTTCTGTCTTCCAGTAATGATGTGAGTATGACGTGTTTTCATTTGGGTACATACACATGCACCTGTCTTTCTATTTCTAGTACTTTTTCTATCCTATATTCTGCACTTCCACGGGTCTGTCCCGATGGGTAAGTTATTTTGTTGCTGTATGGAGTCCCCTCTCCACGTCCGAAACCCAGCATGGATGACAAACCGACCACGTCCCACCATGGGCGTGAAATATCCGACTGCAGGTGCAACAGCCGATGCGTCAAAATGTCCTGACATGGGTGAGAAGACTGCTGACGCCGCTTTACCATTCCACATATCTTGCGCTCTATTGCACACTAGTGTGCCCTAGTAAGCCATGGCGTATGCCACAAAAGCCAATGGATTAAAGGGAAGAAAATCCTGGCCACTGGATATGACAACCGTTCACCAAGGCCTCCTGCTACATGCTACATGACCAGCGGGAGTGTCAAGAACGAATTGTACATTTGGAACACCTCGGCTGCAGCTCTTGTCTTGCACAAAGATGACTCGCTGTGCATCCGCGTGGTTGCCTCTAGCTTTGAAACTACAACCTGGCTCCCTGCACGAGTGCTTCGCAACTTCACTATCGGCAGAAAGAGGAGCTCTGTATGTACACTGGAGCAGGATATAAAGTTCCTGGAGCCAATTGGGCACCGGCAGCCTGTGGCTACCCAGGCTGCTCTTGAGGACATGTGCGTGTCTAAGGGGTCAAGTGTGTGAACTTTTAGAGCATTACACACAGAATGTCCAGGACGAGGAACTTAGGCTTGGTTCGCAAGTGTGCTCGCTGTTTATCGATACGGTGGGTGAGATGCTTGACAGAAAGTACGACATCATGCACCACTTTCCGTTATTCAACCGAGCCTTAGGTCTGCACTACCCGAGCCGGGTAACTTGGGACTCCCAGACACCACAGAAATGACGGCTACAGGAGGGCTACTTGACAAGAGTCTCAAGGCTCATTGGTCCCTCCATGGAATCCCAATGACAGGGCACGATCATGTCATGTTTTCTCACTGGCACTATCCAGACGACAAAGAGCGTCTACCTGAAATGAAACAAGAATGTAGAGGGCGAGATGACGGAGATGGACCCTTGTCAATACACAACAGTGAGGAAGTGGACAATTTGGAAAGTCAAACCTCACCGGTCGAGGTGAGTGCCAGGAAAACGACACGTGTTGATTGCCCTGTCCCAGGGACAATATGGTCACACATTGGAACATGTTCAACAACCTCGCAGGGACCTTGACGGATGGACCAATGGCTTTCCCTTACAGCTTTAGTGTGCAAACAGGGCACGATCTGAAATTCAACAACTTGGTCAACTACTGTCTAACGCGCACCTGTGAGCCATTGTGCTCTCTGCCGTCACGTGAAATGTGGGGCTCTGTCAACCCTGTGCTGCTCATGGAAGACCCCGTGAGACCCATTTACGGGTAAGACAGTGCACCGGTACACCGTGACATCCAGAGGACACTTGAGTACTATTGTTGCAAACCCAGATGTCCGGCTGTGCTACAATGAAGTGTTTCTTCCGCAAGGCCTGTCAGCAGACTGAACCTGGATGTGGACCTCAAGTGTTGTCGGAAATGCAACGAGAAATTCGCTGTCCACGCGGATTGCTCTGTTAAGCACAAGGTCTCAGAGGCTATGACTGCGAGTCTGATCTCAGTGATAGTTGAGAGTCTGCTTAGATTGGCAAAGGTAACAAAAGGCAAAGAGTGGGAGAGCAAGCTGCATGTCAGGAGCTGGCAAGTGCCGTGGGTAAGATAGCTGTGTACATCAGGGCTTCCTCTGCCAAGTCGAAACTCAGTCTAAGGATGCTCTGGTATCTCCCGGTAGAACTGTGCGCCTTTGAGGGCATAGAGGCGTACAAACCTTTGCTTGAGGAGATGGAGAATGTCTCTCTCAACTACGCTCTTCTGTCCTACCCGGAGGGGGCAGGATTGTGCGGACTCTGTGACCTGGGCATAACTTTGGCAACAGGAGGGTGCAACTCCTCGGGCACCGGGTATCTGAGACTCAACTCAAGTTGTGCGGAAAAGCAGACGTCGTCCATCGACAAGGCTCCTTACTCATTTAGGAAGTGCATACGGCTACCGAACTGTTATAAGGAGGACTCAGGGTTTGAGTACGTCGACACGTTCAACGTGCAACATGACCTAGAAGACCCAGGCTCTGATGACCCCTATCCCTGTCCGTGGGCCTGTCCTCAAACCCCATACTGAACAATGTGACATCACTGGGACACAGTTTCCATGGAGTACTGACAGCGGGGACAAGCTCAACCCTTCCTAGACTCCGGGTTCACAGAAGTGCCAGATCAGGCTCGTGTGAGAGTGAAGCCCAGAGACTGGCTTTGCTCTGGGGTGTCTCTGTGACTATTAGGAAGACCGGATCAGGACTCTTTGTGTCCAGGCGAATGAAAAGTCGACAACGTACCCATGTCCTATACACAATCGAGTGCACTTCAGGTCCACGCTGGGCGCTTTGGTCTTTGCTACACACACCAAGCCAAAATGTTTTGTACCCTGACCTGTGTTGTGTTGAAGAATGAAAAGGGGAGCTACACACACTAGCCCAGAGTGCGTGTCTTTATTGTCAATTTAAACAATGGGTCTTTACAGACAGACAAACCCACAAGACTGTGCTGGAGGGTTTAAAAACTCTGGCAGCTGTGCTGGAGGCACTATCATTATTATATTAGTACCAAGTGGCTTGGCACCATGGACAGTTTCCTGTGTTTTTGAACCATGTACACCCCCTGGGACTGGGGATTAGGAGATTGATGACCGCAGTTGTGACCAGGTACACTGAGTTTTCCTCTTGGTGTCATTCACTGAAGAGTCTATGGGACACAATAGACACATGTTCTCCTCGGGACTGCTACAATGTGGGTGTTAAACTCGGAATTGACAAATGTCCCCAAGTCAGTCCGGTCTAAATATTGGACTGAATTGAATTGCGAGCTGATGGTCAGGAGCATGAAATATGCATACCAAGTGTGGAACCTGATGACACCAAGACCTGGTCCCGAGTATGGGTTCCCCGCATGTGATGGTGCCCGCTAGCAAATTTGGTTAATGTGTACAGTGTGATATGTGATACATATTTTTTGTGCAGTGTACAATAAACTCCTTTAACCCACCCTGTACTGTCTCACAGAGTGCTTCTTTATGTTTCAGTGATTTATTTTATTTTTGCTAGAGTTTGATGTCTTACAGTTTCAGATATCATACCAAGAAGAGAGAGAAATCAGTGACAAACTTCACACATTGTGCTCCAAGCATAATTATGTTTAATGACTCAGCACCAGGACAGTTCTCCAAGTGCCAGTGTCAACTATGGACAGCTTCCTGCTGTCCCGAAAGCACCACGGACAGTTCTGTCTTTTAGTGTCAAGTTGTCGCACTCATGGACAGTTTCCCATGATCAGCACCACGGACAGTTGCCCTGTCAAACAATTTATCCTTAATCAGCATCCACAGTTCAGCACCTGGACAGTTCACACTGTCTTTTAGTACCAAGTGGCTGGCACCATGGACAGTTTCCTGTGTTTTTAACCATGTACATTCCAGACACTACAACTACACCTACACTACAGAGGTACATTGTACAGTAACTTATGGTTTGCTACATATAATCCCACATTGCCTCAAGATACACCACAATGAAGAAAGAAAAGTACAGAATTACAACAGAAATCAAAAGTACAGTGTGTTCTCAATGGATAATTCCGTTTGGTGGTTGTCACACAACTCCATCATGGTTTCAACAGTGTGACAAGAGGGCTTGCAGAAACCAGCTAGTGGTTACCTATCAAGGCTTCCCCACATCGGATAACGATCACTGTTGAGCGGAAAAAGCTGTGTTTATGGCGCTGTGGGACAGATTTACATTGCCAGCAGGACTGGGGATTAGGAGATTGATGACCGCAGCATGACCAGGTACACTGAGTTTTCTCTTGGTGTCATTCACTGAAGAGTCTATGGGACACAATAGACACATGTTCTCCTGGGACTGCTACAATGTGGGTGTTCAACTCTCGGAATTGACAAATGTCCCCAAGTCAGTCCGGTCTAAATATGGACTGAATTGAATGAAGCTGATGGTCAGGGCATGAAATATGCATACCAAGTGTGGAACCTGATGACACCAAGACCTGGTCCCAGTATGGGTTCCCGCATGTGATGGTGCCCGCTAGCAAATTTGGTTAATGTGTACAGTGTGATATGTGATACATATTTTTGTGCAGTGTACAATAAACTCCTTTAACCCACCCTGTACTGTCTCACAGAGTGCTTTATGTTTCAGTGATTTATTTTATTTTTGCTAGAGTTTGATGTCTTACAGTTTCAGATATCATACCAAGAAGAGAGAGAAATCAGTGACAAACTTCACACATTGTGCTCCAAGCATAATTATGTTTAATGACTCAGCACCATGGACAGTTCCCCCTGTCTTTAGTGTCAAGTTGTTTAGCACCATGGACAGTTTCCCCGTTAATCAGCACCACGGACAGTTCCCCCTGTCTTTAGTGTCAAGTTGTTTCGCACCATGGACAGTTTCCCGTTAATCAGCACCACGGACAGTTGCCCTGTGTTTCAGTTTAAATTTACTCCATTGTTAGTTCTCGCTGTTTTCCAGTACCATGGACAGTTCACACTGTCTTTAGTACCAAGTGGCTTGGCACCATGGACAGTTTCTGTGTTTTTAACCATGTACACTTCCAGACACTACTACACTACACTACACTACAGAGGTACATTGTATAGTAACTTATGGTTTGCTACAGTATAATCCATGCACATTGCCTCAAGATACACCACAGTATGAAGAAAGAAAAGTACAGAATTACAACAGAAATCAAACAAGTACAGTGTGCACATCTCAAGGATACATTTCCGTGGTTGGTGGTAGCATGACAGCAAATCACGCCATCATGGTCACAAACATGGTGTGTGACAAGAGGTTTGTGGTGCCCCTCACAGGAGCACTGTACTCAAGGCTTCCCACACTCGTGAGACGGATCAGATGTGATAAGGAGCGTAGGGAGCTGGTGTTTATGGCGCTGTGTGGGACAGACTACAACAAGGTGCCAGCAGGACTGGGGATTAGGAGATTGATGACCGCAGTTGTGACCAGGTACACTGAGTTTTCCTCTTGGTGTCATTCACTGAAGAGTCTATGGGACACAATAGACACATGTTCTCCTCGGGACTGCTACAATGTGGGTGTTCAACTCGGAATTGACAAATGTCCCCAAGTCAGTCCGGTCTAAATATTGACTGAATTGAATTGCGAGCTGATGGTCAGGAGCATGAAATATGCATACCAAGTGTGGAACCTGATGACACCAAGACCTGGTCCCAGTATGGGTTCCCGCATGTGATGGTCCGCTAGCAAATTTGGTTAATGTGTACAGTGTGATATGTGATACATATTTTTGTGCAGTGTACAATAAACTCCTTTAACCCACCCTGTACTGTCTCACAGAGTGCTTCTTTATGTTTCAGTGATTTATTTTATTTTTGCTAGAGTTTGATGTCTTACAGTTTCAGATATCATACCAAGAAGAGAGAAATCAGTGACAAACTTCACACATTGTGCTCCAAGCATAATTATGTTTAATGACTCAGCACCATGGACAGTTCCCCTGTCTTTTAGTGTCAAGTTGTTTAGCACCATGGATTTCCCCGTTAATCAGCACCACGGACAGTTGCCCTGTGTTTCAGTTTAAATTTACCTCCATTGTTAGTTCTCGCTGTTTTCCAGTACCATGGACAGTTCACACTGTCTTTTAGTACCAAGTGGCTTGGCACCATGGACAGTTTCCCTGTGTTTTTGAACCATGTACACTTCCAGACACTACTACACTACACTACACTACAGAGGTACAAATGTGCTAGCGGGCACCATCACATGGGAACCCATACTGGACCAGGTCTTGGTGTCATCAGGTTCCACACTTGGTATGCATATTTCATGCTCCTGACCATCAGCTCGCAATTCAATTCAGTCCAATATTTAGACCGGACTGACTTGGGGACATTTGTCAATTCGAGAGTTGAACACCCACATTGTAGCAGTCCCGAGGAGAACATGTGTCTATTGTGTCCCATAGACTCTTCAGTGAATGACACCAAGAGGAAAACTCAGTGTACCTGGTCACAACTGCGGTCATCAATCTCCTAATCCCCAGTCCCAGGGGGAAAAACACAGGGAAACTGTCCATGGTGCCAAGCCACTTGGTACTAAAAGACAGTGTGAACTGTCCATGGTACTGGAAAACAGCAAGAACTAACAATGGAGGTAAATTTAAACTGAAACACAGGGCAACTGTCCGTGGTGCTGATTAACGGGGAAACTGTCCATGGTGCTAAACAACTTGACACTAAAAGACAGGGGAACTGTCCATGGTGCTGAGTCATTAAACATAATTATGCTTGGAGCACAATGTGTGAAGTTTGTCACTGATTTCTCTCTCTTCTTGGTATGATATCTGAAACTGTAAGACATCAAACTCTAGCAAAAATAAAATAAATCACTGAAACATAATGACTCTGCCAAGTCGAAACTCAGTCTAAGGATGCTCTGGTATCTCCCGGTAGAACTGTGCGCTTTGAGGGCATAGAGGCGTACAAACCTTTGCTTGAGGAGATGGAGAATGTCTCTCTCAACTACTCTTCTGTCCTACCCGGAGGGGGCAGGATTGTGGAAAAAGCAGACGCGTCCATCGACAAGGCTCCTTACTCATTTAGGAAGTGCATACGGCTACCGAACTGTTATGTGCTGGAGGGGTTTAAAAACTCTGGCTAAGCTGTGCTGGAGGCTGCAAAGGTCCTGCTCTGCCATGCTGGAGACATTCAAGCTGTAGCTGCTCGCGTAGCAGATATTGTCCACTGCCTTGACAGTTACCTTATATGTTTATGTGTGGTTGGGTATGTATGTGTGGTTGTAGTCAGAACTAAACAGGGGAAGCAGCGTTCAGTTTCTATGCTCCTCACATCTGGAACAAACTCCCAGAAACCTGCAGGTCTGCTGCTACTCTTAGTTCTTTTAAATCAATGCTGAAGACCTTTCTTTTGATGTTGCCTTCCTTTAAATTATGTTCATTTCTTTCTTTTATACTGCACTGTAACTTTTATTCTTGTGTTTTATTTGTTTATATATATATATATATATATATATATATATATATATATATATGCATATATATACATTTTGAGCCGAATCTGTGCTGATATCCGTGCATGATGAGAATAATCATGAAGCTGTATATATATATATATATATTTTTAAACTGTTTCTTCTGTGTTTTATCGGTTTTATTTTCTTTTAACTGTTTTTGTGTAAAGCACTTTGAATTGCCCTGTTGCTGAAATGTGCTATATAAATAAAGCTGCCTTGCCTTGCCTTGCCTAATGAAATAAAATGATGTACAATTCAACATGTGCATTTGTAAATGTTTACAATAAGAATAATATGGAGAGTTGCACATAGACACATACACACATACATACATATGTACATACATACATACATACATACATACATACATACATACATCCATACGCACACACATATGAAAACAAGCCTTGGGTGAGTGCATTTATTGACAATGTCCGTATCAACAAAGGTTCCTGGTGTAGAGTATACAAGGATTCAGCGAGATGGAAACCCGGCAACACAGACCTAGTACTTTGGGAGTTGATGTGGGCTCCAGGTGTGTGGAGCCAAGACCTTGTCTTTTGCTGGATAAGACAACCATTTACATGCTTTAACATTTCCTCAACTAGAGGTGCGGGGGTACGCATGTAGCTCATCCAGAAGTTCTCTATGATGTGTATCTGTGTTTATCTCACCAGAGAATCTGAGAGCTTCGGGTCTCTGGGAATTCTTGCGTGTGTCCTCATCGTGGACCGACAAACATGGCATTTTGAGCCGAATCTGTGCTGATATCCGTGCATGATGAGAATAATCATGAAGCTGGTTAATTGCGTAGCACTTGTGCTAGGAACACTGATTGTGAGTCTTGCAAGTCAGAAAGCTGTGCCTTCATTGGACAATGTCAATCTAGACCAGTGTAGTCCCAAAGTAAACTATTGCCCCACAAAGGTTACGCCATATCTGATTGGCTGTACGGCCAGTCGCCAAGCACGCTGTGTGCGGGTGTCCTCTGGGACAACCCGTTAGCTATCCCAGAGGAGGTGAAGGACTAAGATGTGCAGCAGTGTGTCCGAGTGGGCAATTTGTGAACAGAGAGTCCAAAGAACGTTGTGAGCCACACAGGAGCTTGTGTCCTGCAGGTCAGAGTGTGATACTACCTGGAAACTCCTGGCATGACACAATATGTGGACACCAGAGGGATTATGTGGTACCACAGGGTTCCGCACAGAGGATAGAATCCAAAGTGGTTCTCGACACGCTCAATAGCCTGACCATGCTGTGGGTGCGGGACAGACCAGAGTGGGTTGTTGATAATCTGTGCGTTAAATTCTCTAACCTTAAACACACCCTGTGTAGATGCAACTTCGAGTACCAACCCATGTGTAGGCAGGGTATGCTTTTTGAAACATTGTACTACATGTTGAACAAAATATCGTCTTACAAATTGGCACACCTCATGTACGATGCTGTGGCAAAACCACTACTTGGTCAGCAATATCCAGAACCCAAAGTGTCCATCGAGTTCATGCAAGCCAATTTAGTGTGGCTAGCGGAAAATGACACGGTCACGATACCAACTAAAATCACCATCCCCACAGGCATGTCTGACCGGTACACATTCAACGATCTTACTTGGTACACGGGTAGCTATGGGGACAGGTTAGTGCTGGCAGCAAACAATAAGAAAATTGAGAAACACATCTGGCGATACGACATTACCAGAGGCCTCAATTGGACCAAGAGAGACTTGTCAAGTGGCTTCTTGGTGGACACACTGGACATCTCACTGGTCGTGAAAAGCTTCCACTGTGGCCTGTTTGACACATTGCAAGTCCACGTTTCCTTAATGACAAATGGAGCAGGACCGTGATGGGTATATCTGACATGCTACGTCAACTGTATGTGGAAACCAAGGCTGAGTATGGCCTGCAATTGCACCAGAGCCCTGCTGAATTACATGAACCCTGATGGCCTGTGCTCACCGATGTGTCTCTGCGAGTTTGCTCACTTGTCAAAAGGAGTCGCAGGTAGCAATAACGACTGGACTCTGGAAATTGCACGCACACCACCTGACACCCAGATAAGTACCCTGGGTAGGGTGTTGTATGGCTCGGTCCCCACCACGACTGAAAGTTTCTGTCTAGTCAAGATGGACATTTTCAGCCGCTCGCCTGGACCGAAACGAGATGCTCAATCTGAGCCTCTGGACGTGCGGCAATGTGACGTGGTATTGGTGGAGTTTGACATTGTGACACAAGACCGTGCACCGGGTCTCGGTGAAGAGTACTACTTGTCCATAGCTGTGCGATCCTTGTCAAAGGAGGACGGTGAGAACACAACAGCTCCTGAGTTGTACGCCACTTATGGCCGTGGACACCTTAAAAACTGTACTCGGCCAAGGCTGGGGAAAGAAAATCGGTGTGAAGCTCAGATTCTTACACTCTAGCAGAGTCACTCCACGCCAGGAAGAGCTCTCAGCTGTACTTGACTGGATATTGACCATAGGGAGCAGCGAACAAGCTCCTAGAGTGGTAGTCGTTGACGTGGACCTGGGTGTGAAGTCTGCGGACTTTGCCATGATCAACAATCTATATGGGTCCAAGTTAGAGCTGATCCCTGGCCTGTCGGCAGACATGATCTCTGATGCCATTCGGATCAGCGGGTACGATGTGCAATCTCACGAGTACAATCTCTTCAAATGTAGCGGTGGTGCTAAGGAGAGCTGTTCTACACTGACAGCCATATATGACTGGGAAAACAACCTCCTGTACCGGAAAGATGTAAACAATCCCATTCCTGATTGTCGTCAGGCTCCACCGTTCCCAAGGACTGCAGTGTGTGCCGGCACCAAGACATGAAGATTGTCATCATCTGTCCAAACATCTATCGCCCAGCAACTGTGCTGAACAGTGCAGGACTACAGCTGAGGGTTTACCAGGCGGACAGTGTGCGAGGTGTGCTCAGTGGCACCCTGTTGCCTGAGCAGGCGCAAGCTGAGACTATGTTACAGGAGTTGGGCCTGCTTGTCTCGTTGCATGGGGCTTTCCTGAACCTGGACACAATATCTGTGTTTCCAACGAGTCTCTATGGGTTGTGAACGAGTGAAGCCGGCACGCTGGACCGTGGGAGACGTGGTAGAGGAATATGCGGTCAAGCTGCCCGTGACGAACGGCACCAGGAGAGAATCGGACTTGTGGTGTTTGAGGAGCTATGCAAGAGATCCAACAACCGTGCGGGCATCGTGGTCTCGGTGCCCTCGGCCGACTATGTGCTTGAGAGCTGTGATAAGGTGAAATTGGTCAACAGACACAGCGGCAAGGACACTGGGGACCCTGCTGTAAGGGTCCATTACTCAATGCATCACCTCGCTGGCATCATCGAAGACATGGCCAAGTGGGGAGTGCGCAAATATTCTCTGGGATACCTTGGCTACACCTTTGGCACGCCTGTGGACTGGGAGCCGACCTTCACGGAGCTCACACACAATCAACTTTGCTACCGCCAAGCTACAGACGTTACACTACCGGTATACAAGGGACTCGACATTTGGAGACAGCAGGCAATCTTACGCTCACGTGGACGGTGTGTATAAGCTAGAAGGAGGTATGTTCTTCCAGCACGCGACCGGTAACATGTCTCAGGCCAAAAGCTTTGTCCTGGTTCCCGAGATCCCGAACCTGCGACTGGGCTTGTCCTCAGACATGAACGTAGGCGCCCGTTGCCCATAGGCAACGAGCTTGTTGCCCAGAGCAGTATTGACAAAGTAAAAATTGTCCCACACGACGCACAGGTTGTCAACTTGAATTACAAGGACATGGTGGCCTTTGTCAATCACGAGAGGGTACAATCTGCATCCATTCGCCAGACACGGTTGTAAGAAGCAGCAGCCTCAGGTTTCCCTCCTTTGGTGTACACCAAAATGACAAGAAAGACATAACTCAACGTGATAACCAACGCCAAGGTTGCCATGGTTACATTAGCGGAGCTCAGCATCGCGCCAGGATCTCTGTGACAGTACCGGAAACTGGTTCTAGTCATGCTGCAATTCTCCAAAGCGTATGGAAGCAAGTCGCTGGCTTGGCAAACCCGTGCTCACAGGAGAGGAACACAAGTGGCTTTACGATAAGCCAGTACACAATGCCACCACTGCATTCCCTCGGTACACCAAGATTCACTATCGGGGCCCACCTCACTCCTGGAGAGTATGCACTTGATTTCAAAGACGGTTGAGTGCATCAGGGGCTCTAGTTCATGCATGGACTTGGGAGACTATGCTCACAATGGATGGCCCGGAGGTATGGGTTACCCAATAGCAATTACAAGCAGTGAGGACACGCAGAATGACAACTTGGTCAAGATGATAGTGGCTGTCAACCATGGTGTGAGGCGCGTTGAGATCCCGTGCAACCTGGAGCCGTCGCTGGATCCCAGCCACCCTTGTGTCCTCAGCCCGCACCAGGCTACTACATGCAAAGACACAATTGCCTGGTGTCCAATGTGAAAGGCTACGTCGCAACTCTCGGACCGCTCGCCTCCAGGATTACAGAGGCTGTCGCGTTGCTCTACTGCCCTGACTTCAACCAAGATGTTTCTGAGCAGGCCCAGGCGTGTATGACCACAATGAACGCTCTCTTGAGGCTCTAGGGGATACGTCTCGACTGTCCAGAGTGCTTATGCAGGATGGGAGGGCTACCGAAGTGAGAGTGCAACACGTCACATACATCTCGACACGCACCTCTGCACTATGTCTGACTGCTTGCATTCTTGCTTTATTAATCAACATTGCACTGACTGCAACGCTCTGCTTGATATGCAGTACATATCGGAGACAACGGTTTAGGAAACTGAAATAACGACTACTGGCGATGACTACAGTCTCACAACTCTCGACCGTCTCTCTACTGCTGCCACTAGCTTTGCTCTGGGCTCGACCCCCGGTGGGGTTCAGTCAACAGTCAGCACCAATGAACACTAGCTCCAGTGAAACGCCAGAACCCAGTGCTTCTCTGGACTCCCCAGATCACAGAGTGATTGTCACCCCCAGTAAATGGAAGATTCGCACGCCTGGCACAAAACCTTTCCTAGTGTACCACTTCTTTCTGGGATTGAACCTGACGACGAGCCGTCTCCAAGTTGAGTACCCTGATTGTGCCCAAGTGGCCTGTAAGGGCTTACCCGAGGACAAAAACAAGTCAACACAACACCCTTGTGATCGACTGTGCTCCAGCGGCAGTTGGTATGATGCTGAATTTGCCTTGAAAACAGCCAAGCGTGAGTACACCAGGGCCATGGCCTCTAGAAGCGGCCTTCAGTGATGTAGCCGCTCTAGTGGACGTCTTTGGTCATACAAGTGCTCTGGACCCGGCGTTCTTAAACTCTTGGCAAACAGGGCTCGGGTTCGCAAGTCGAGACGTAATGCGAACGCTACAGGAGGCTGATGGACGATGCTCTCAGCTCTGTGGCGGAACATTTTCCAAGCGCCGCCCTCAAGACCACTGTACGTGGCCGACCGGTCTTGGGGTCCAACAACATGAGTGGCTTCAACGAGTTACTGGACAGCTGGAAGAGCGGTGCGCTAAAGTTGGCCATGCAGCTCAACGCAGTCACATTCCCCTACAAGGAGCCCACCGGCGCTTATTCTCTTGTGCCCAGGGCATCATGAGATCAGACATGACCGGATGCGAGCCCACATTCATCACAGAGTACTACACGGACAGACCCGTGGCGAGCCTTTCGCAGTCATCCAGGCTCATTGTGGTCGTGGAGAGGGTCCATTGGAAGCCTGTGGTGCTCTCGCTGGTACATGCCCTTCATTGATGCTTCACACGGCAACAGGACTTGTTGGCTATACAGGCCCATGGTGAGTGATGCAGAGGCAAACTACCAGGTGCCCTTGTGCAACTCGCTTGGAATATGCGAGCCTCTGGTGGTCGACAGTACCACGGTCGCAGCGTGCCGAGAACCGCAGGGGCGAGATAAGTTCTGAGTGCCCCGTGGTTTGCGGGCACCTGTGCTTTGGTCCTATCTGCTACCAGCCACAGTGGGACACGTACACGCTGACGACTGCACCTGAGGGAGCTCATGGTGTCTACACAACTATACGTGAGGTCCTGGCGAACCCGAGCCCAAGGAGAGTCTCCAATATCTACTCTCTGTCTGAGGCCGAGATGCACACGTCTCGCCAGCGTTCGGGAGCGAGCGGATCGCTCATCACTATTGCTAGAGCGAGGAGAGTCTGTGTTACAGACCATGGTCGCCATGGATCAGGCCGCTCGAAAACACACTGACAAATTACATGCTCAGACAGTCGCTCAATCTCAGGGTTGTACAGACTATGAGAGTGCAATAGCCCGTGTTTGGTTCATGGGCGCTGCTTCTGTTACCCTGTCCGCTCTCACCTGCATGTTACTGATTGCTATCAACATGACAATAAAGTGTAGCAGGGACCGACGTGTCCCTGTAAGGCTAGACAGGGGCCTCCGGAGCCTTTACTGTGAGTGAGATGACATCCTACATGGTTCAAAAACACAGGGAAACTGTCCATGGTGCCAAGCCACTTGGTACTAAAAGACAGTGTGAACTGTCCATGGTACTGGAAAACAGCGAGAACTAACAATGGAGGTAAATTTAAACTGAAACACAGGGCAACTGTCCGTGGTGCTGATTAACGGGGGAAACTGTCCATGGTGCTAAACAACTTGACACTAAAAGACAGGGGGAACTGTCCATGGTGCTGAGTCATTAAACATAATTATGCTTGGAGCACAATGTGTGAAGTTTGTCACTGATTTCTCTCTTCTTGGTATGATATCTGAAACTGTAAGACATCAAACTCTAGCAAAAATAAAATAAATCACTGAAACATAAAGAAGCACTCTGTGAGACAGTACAGGGTGGGTTAAAGGAGTTTATTGTACACTGCACAAAAAATATGTATCACATATCACACTGTACACATTAACCAAATTTTAGCGGGCACCATCACATGCGGGAACCCATACTGACCAGGTCTTGGTGTCATCAGGTTCCACACTTGGTATGCATATTTCATGCTCCTGACCATCAGCTCGCAATTCAATTCAGTCCAATATTTAGACCGGACTGACTTGGGGACATTTGTCAATTCCGAGAGTTGAACACCCACATTGTAGCAGTCCCGAGGAGAACATGTGTCTATTGTGTCCCATAGACTCTTCAGTGAATGACACCAAGAGGAAAACTCAGTGTACCTGGTCACAACTGCGGTCATCAATCTCCTAATCCCCAGTCCTGCTGGCACCTTGTTGTAGTCTGTCCCACACAGCGCCATAAACACCAGCTTTCCCTACGCTCCTTATCACATCTGATCACGTCTCACGAGTGTGAGGAAGCCTTGAGTACAGTGCTCCTGTGAGGGAGCACCACAAGGCCCTCTTGTCACACACCATGTTTGTGACCATGATGGCGTGATTTGCTGTCATGCTACCACCAACCACGGAAATGTATCCCTTGAGATGTGCACACTGTACTTGTTTGATTTCTGTTGTAATTCTGTACTTTTCTTTCTTCATACTGTGGTGTATCTTGAGGCAATGTGCATGGATTATACTGTAGCAAACCATAAGTTACTATACAATGTACCTCTGTAGTGTAGTGTAGTGTAGTAGTGTCTGGAAGTGTACATGGTTAAAAACACAGGGGAAACTGTCCATGGTGCCAAGCCACTTGGTACTAAAAGACAGTGTGAACTGTCCATGGTACTGGAAAACAGCGAGAACTAACAATGGAGGTAAATTTAAACTGAAACACAGGGCAACTGTCCGTGGTGCTGATTAACGGGGAAACTGTCCATGGTGCTAAACAACTTGACACTAAAAGACAGGGGAACTGTCCGTGGTGCTGATTAAGGAAACTGTCCATGGTGCTAAACAACTTGACACTAAAAGACAGGGGAACTGTCCATGGTGCTGAGTCATTAAACATAATTATGCTTGGAGCACAATGTGTGAAGTTTGTCACTGATTTCTCTCTTCTTGGTATGATATCTGAAACTGTAAGACATCAAACTCTAGCAAAAATAAAATAAATCACTGAAACATAAAGAAGCACTCTGTGAGACAGTACAGGGTGGGTTAAAGGAGTTTATTGTACACTGCACAAAAATATGTATCACATATCACACTGTACACATTAACCAAATTTGCTAGCGGGCACCATCACATGCGGGAACCCATACTGACCAGGTCTTGGTGTCATCAGGTTCCACACTTGGTATGCATATTTCATGCTCCTGACCATCAGCTCGCAATTCAATTCAGTCCAATATTTAGACCGGACTGACTTGGGGACATTTGTCAATTCCGAGAGTTGAACACCCACATTGTAGCAGTCCCGAGGAGAACATGTGTCTATTGTGTCCCATAGACTCTTCAGTGAATGACACCAAGAGGAAAACTCAGTGTACCTGGTCACAACTGCGGTCATCAATCTCCTAATCCCCAGTCCTGCTGGCACCTTGTTGTAGTCTGTCCCACACAGCGCCATAAACACCAGCTTTCCCTACGCTCCTTATCACATCTGATCACGTCTCACGAGTGTGAGGAAGCCTTGAGTACAGTGCTCCTGTGAGGGACCACCACAAGGCCCTCTTGTCACACACCATGTTTGTGACCATGATGGCGTGATTTGCTGTCATGCTACCACCAACCACGGAAATGTATCCCTTGAGATGTGCACACTGTACTTGTTTGATTTCTGTTGTAATTCTGTACTTTTCTTTCTTCATACTGTGGTGTATCTTGAGGCAATGTGCATGGATTATACTGTAGCAAACCATAAGTTACTATACAATGTACCTCTGTAGTGTAGTGTAGTAGTGTCTGGAAGTGTACATGGTTAAAAACACAGGAAACTGTCCATGGTGCCAAGCCACTTGGTACTAAAAGACAGTGTGAACTGTCCATGGTACTGGAAAACAGCGAGAACTAACAATGGAGGTAAATTTAAACTGAAACACAGGGCAACTGTCCGTGGTGCTGATTAACGGGGAAACTGTCCATGGTGCTAAACAACTTGACACTAAAAGACAGGGGAACTGTCCGTGGTGCTGATTAACGGGGAAACTGTCCATGGTGCTAAACAACTTGACACTAAAAGACAGGGGAACTGTCCATGGTGCTGAGTCATTAAACATAATTATGCTTGGAGCACAATGTGTGAAGTTTGTCACTGATTTTCTCTCTTCTTGGTATGATATCTGAAACTGTAAGACATCAAACTCTAGCAAAAATAAAATAAATCACTGAAACATAAAGAAGCACTCTGTGAGACAGTACAGGGTGGGTTAAAGGAGTTTATTGTACACTGCACAAAAAATATGTATCACATATCACACTGTACACATTAACCAAATTTGCTAGCGGGCACCATCACATGCGGGAACCCATACTGGACCAGGTCTTGGTGTCATCAGGTTCCACACTTGGTATGCATATTTCATGCTCCTGACCATCAGCTCGCAATTCAATTCAGTCCAATATTTAGACCGGACTGACTTGGGGACATTTGTCAATTCCGAGAGTTGAACACCCACATTGTAGCAGTCCCGAGGAGAACATGTGTCTATTGTGTCCCATAGACTCTTCAGTGAATGACACCAAGAGGAAAACTCAGTGTACCTGGTCACAACTGCGGTCATCAATCTCCTAATCCCCAGTCCTGCTGGCACCTTGTTGTAGTCTGTCCCACACAGCGCCATAAACACCAGCTTTTCCCTACGCTCCTTATCACATCTGATCACGTCTCTTTGATGCGCATGAAAAAATGCCTGCCAGCTTGGTTCAATCTCAAATACCGAGGGTAACTGTCTCTTGGAATCAGACCTTTCATGTACGCATTGCTCAAGTGCCTGAGACCGCACAAGGTCTTCTGTTCCCTGTTCTGGTTCGCCACGTGTGCACACTCTTCTAGCTCAAGCTCAGGGATTTCTTTGTGCTCCTGCAGACAGGAGATTTTCCTCTTTTCACCCGTAAACTTGAAGGTTTCCAATTCAGAACTCAGTGTCAGACTCTGGTCAGATGCGGGCCATAGTGTTTCGAATATGAAACTGACCGTTTTTCCATTGACACAGTGTGCATCCACAGCGACACAACACATTCAATCGGTCCCCTTTGGTCGAGAACCTAGACAGAAAGGTGAGGTACAGAGAGCCCCTGATCCCAGCCTGGTACAGGTACCTAGCTACGTTTAGCTTTATGTCAACTCTCCCCACAGCTGACCCGTGGTAATCCAGACTGACTTCAAATTTGTCATGCTGCTCTCGTCTCTGGTAGCAGCAGGTGTTCGTCCTCGGCAGCAATGTCACACAGAACTCGAACCTACCCTCGCTTGACGAGAGCTCCAGGAGTGGCACTTTCAGCACTTGTTTCTCGGGGACAGCAAACAACAGCTTGCCGTAGCTCGACATGTGCATGTCTTTATTCTCCCGGTAGCTCTTGTTGTCCATCCTCAAAGTAATACCTTCCCGTCCACAAGCTGTCAGTACGGCCACCACGTCAGAGTCTCCAGAGCACACGGTCACATTGCCCGTAAGCAAGTTGGCCAATTCCACGAGCAGTGTGTCAGCCTCTGTGGTCCTACACAGACGACACACGACACGCAACAAAGACAATTGTGACGTCTCTGTCCGCAAAGCTCGCCACAAAGACACCCTCAAGACCATCGGGTCTTTCTATCTTTCCGTCTGCGTGATTGGGATGTACATTGCAGAGCTCATTCTCGCGAGGTTTCCGAGCGTTGAGCGTGTCCAGCGACACACTGTTATTCTGGCCCTCCATGTACTTCTTGTGAAATGACACAAGGTTATCGACAGAGGTCCCCTTGTCCTCTCCCTTTGCCCCGGTCACTAGAAACAACTTGTTTTTCATACCCATGTCGGCCAAAAGCTTCATCATTGTGTACTCTATGGCACACAGATTGCGCTTACAGAACTGAATGTGAGGCGCAGGCGTGCGGCTGAGTCTGAGCTCCCTCACGGCCGGCTTCGAGCCCTAGTTCCATCTTTGACAAGCACCACACACCGACTACCCTCATTCTCTGAGATGTAGCCACAGGCCAGCGTTCTGGCCATGTTCACTATGGACGCCCGCGGGTCATCCTCAATGTAGTCACTCTCCTTGACTTTGTGGATGACCATGAGATGGTCTATCAGAGTCCAATCCTTCTGTTGACAGGGTGCATCGATCAATTCGAATGGCGCCAGGTGAGGGTTTGCAAGCATAGCATGGATAGCATTGTGTCTCAACCCCATGTTTGCCAAACATGTGGAGAGGGAGCCTGTTGACAGCACTTGGTCAGAGACAGCACATGGGCTTCAGAGATCTCTGACTCTTGAGACAACTACACATGTGCTGTTTTATAAAGCCCACAAGCAAAGGATCCCAGCTAAGAAAGCACTGGCTGGACAATTACACATTGAGACACAGAGATTTCCCCACGTGTTACTCCACATGTTCATGTCACAATCAAACACTCACACACACACAAACCACACACACGCCTGTAGCCTTGAGTGTGAATTTTAGATTCATAACAAGTTTGTGGTCAGACAGGCCAAGCCTTGAGTGGCAATTCTCTTCTTCTCCTCATTGAAAAGCATGTTCCTGTAACTCAACTCGGTCTCATCCACCCAGGAGGCCACCCTGCCTGCCCTTGCCATGGCCAGATGAGTCTCGACTCTCATGTTCATACATGTAGGAGTAAGACAATTAAGCACATGTGGGCAGAAACTGGTCAGCCACGGGAACTTGGCGCAAGGACCTAGAAATTGTGGGTCGTGAGCAAGTCCTTATGGTAACCTGGTTTGTCCCGGGTCTGACTATCACCAGGTAAGCCACGGACCGCTCCGCCATGCTCGGGTACGTGAGGGAGAACATCAGCCACGTCAGCCATAGTTGCGTGTTGTATCGCCACAAGGTGACCTGATCAAGTGTCTCGTTGTTCCTCGTCTTGATCTCGAGCAGCACTACGTTGTCCCTTATGGTATCGTGGGCCACTAGGTCCACTTCAGTGTAGAAGCCCCACATGTCGCCTATGGAGGTGCACCGTGTACAGCCGTTGTGGAACGTGTAGGCTCTGGGTACGCTGCGACCGCTGGTGCTAAATCTGTCAGGCCTGGGCACACCGGCGACTTTAAGCCCTGCGCATATCGGAGTCAGGCACAGAGCTTCAAGCTGCGTGAGAATCAGGCGAGACACCAGACCCACGTCACACATTGTCTTCTTTCCATTGAACACGTCCTTACACTCAGCGTCTACCACATTGCCTATAATGGATGACATGTGGTTCCTGTCCCACAGATGCCTACAAGCTTCTGGAGTGAGAGCTTTGACCTCAACAGTTGCAAAGCGCTTTATGGAGTGCCAAACCCTGGGTATCTGGCGCATTCAGGCTTCTTATGTACTCTGGCACCCATTCGAGTGAACTGTCTGCATTTGCATTCAGGTCCCTAAGCACCCTGGCAAACATGTCCATGCTTATCATGTTGTGTCTGCCCCTCGCCTCTTGTACAACTTGATAGACTCAAGAGTTTTGGTGATACCCTGAACCTTGTACCAACGGTGGTCTGCGGTTGACTTGGCGCACAGGGTGCCATGTGAGCCCGGAATCGATTGCGGGCTCTTGCAGCTTCATTGTATTAAAGTGTTAGAATCATTGCCAGCTGACTGCGGGAGAAAATGCATTGTGAGTAAGTAACAAGTGACAAACCCACAAGAGGGGCAAGGATCCTCTCTGAGATATGCATCGGTACAGGAACCCGATGAGCATCGAGACTCTGGTAGCCAATACCAAGAAAGTGCCCACCCTATTGAATGGAGCCGCTGCTCGCTTTAAGGGTAAGCTGGGAGCGGCAATAGCCGTTGTCACCTCTCTCATTGTGGGCTTCCTCACCCTCCCAAACAACATTCTGTACTTCATTGACAACACACACGGTACAAGGACCACGGGGTGTCCAGCCACAGACTCCACCTTGGCCCAGGATAGGAATAGATATGAGTATGCCTACATACACGCGGGGATAGCCTTAATCACGCTGGGATGTCTGGCCATGGTCGTGAGCACAGTGCTCAGCTACTTTGCCGTCAAAAGCAAACTGAAAATGGACGATGTGTCAGGTCTGTACAGGGGTCCAGAGTCCAAGAGCACCAGGACCGTGATCATGTGTCTCGTCATGATGAACATTGAGCTGTTCATGGCTGTGATAGCAGGGTGCATGGAGTTACTGTATCGACCTCTGACCAGCAACGCTCAGAGGCTGCATAACATGGAGTGTGCCATCGCTGTGTTCAACATCATAATTTATGGCATGTACGTGGTGACCATGGTAATGACCTCGACTATTCTCAAGGAGAGAGGCAAGACTGTCGACGGTGATGGTCAGAGAGCGATCCCGACACGGCAACCCTTGCTCGAGACCACAGAAGCTACTATGACTCGTACGATTCAATCTCGAGTTATATCTAACACCAAAAGCCTGTGTGAAAGATAGGATCAAGTGAGCGTGTCACCACACGCTACAAAACCAATAACAGCCCCGTATTTACATTCACCAATGCTTGACTCGGGCCACCCTTGTCAATATCAGGAACAAGTTCACGCTCTACAAAGACAGACACTTCATCCACCAACACCATGTCCGCATTGTACGACTGTCTGCGCCTAAACAACAGGACCCTAACAGATCACGAGAAGAAAAACTTGGGACGTGTTCATGTGAAATGTGTCACCCGAGGCGGCTGCGATTTCATAGGAACACAAGAGAGTCGCTTTGACAGGCCCCTTTATTGAGGTCACGCAACAGCACAACATTGGGGACCTGTTGGCCTTATTGTGTTGCTACGTAGATCCCACAGTGAAAAGCCCATACGACTATCCGCAGACACATCTACGATATGCACCTTCTCAGCATGGGGAACATGCGTCATCACCAGCGGCAAGCGAGGGGATGCCAAGTCAAGAGTGAAGATCACAACCGTGCACTGTGGTCAAAGACACACATCCGCTAAAACCAACAGCCACTTAAACGTTCCTCCCTACCACCTTCGAGGCTATCGCAGCCTTGTCTGTGAGCTTCATCAGTTCCGTGTTGTTTCTGTCACAAAGGGACAGAGTGTGTCATGACTCTCTTTTACATTTACTTTTGATAACAAAAACGGCAAAAAGCAAGAGTCCACATTTAGCAAAATGAAAAGCCTACAGATAAAATTTCATACAAATACATCTCATCAAAATAACAAGCTCATAGACTGTGTCAACTGTCTCTCCTCTCAAACCGTTTTTTGGCTGCCAAAAGGTTTACAGACCACATTGAAAAAACAGGTAAAAAAGCAAGGGTCCACATTTAGCAAAATGAAAAGCCTACAGATAAAATTTCATACAAATACATCTCATCAAAATAACAAGCTCATAGACTGTGTCAACTGTCTCTCCTCTCAAACCGTTTTTGGCTGCCAAAAGGTTTACAGACCACATTGAAAAAAAAACAGGCAAAAAGCAAGGGTCCACATTTAGCAAAATGAAAAGCCTACAGATAAAATTTCATACAAATACATCTCATCAAAATAACAAGCTCATAGACCAAGGTAAATGGGTCAAAACACATCCGGTTATGTTTCCGGTGGCTGTGATTTTGACTTTAGGACAGGCGATACAGCGTTCTACCAGTAGATGCCGTCAAAGCACTATTCTCCGATCCGTTAACCCTTGTGTTGTCCTTCGGGTCCCGGCGACCCACGGCATTGTCCTTCGGGTCCCTTGACGCTGTCCTTCGGGTCCCCGGGACCCCCGGCATTGTCCTTCGGGTCTCAGGGACCCTTGACGCTGTCCTCGGGTCCCCCGACCCCGGCATTGTCCTTCGGGTCTCAGGGACCCTTGACGCTGTCCTTCGGGTCCCGGGACCCCGGTTGTCCTTCGGGTCTCAGGGACCCTTGACGCTGTCCTTCGGGTCCCGACCCGGTTCATTGTGTACATGGTTCAAAAACACAGGAACTGTCCATGGTGCCAAGCCACTTGGTACTAAAAGACAGTGTGAACTGTCCATGGTACTGGAAAACAGCGAGAACTAACAATGGAGGTAAATTTAAACTGAAACACAGGGCAACTGTCCGTGGTGCTGATTAACGGGGAAACTGTCCATGGTGCTAAACAACTTGACACTAAAAGACAGGGGAACTATCCATGGTGCTGAGTAACGGGGGTGTACATGGTTCAAAAACACAGGGAAACTGTCCATGGTGCCAAGCCACTTGGTACTAAAAGACAGTGTGAACTGTCCATGGTACTGGAAAACAGCGAGAACTAACAATGGAGGTAAATTTAACCCTTGTGTTGTCCTTCGGTCCCGGCGACCACATTGTCCTTCGGGTCCCTTGACGCTGTCCTTCGGGTCCCCGGACCCCGGCATTGTCCTTCGGGTCTCAGGGACCCTTGACGCTGTCCTCGGTCCCCGACCCGGTTCATTGTGTACATGGTTCAAAAACACAGAAACTTGGTACTAAAAGACAGTGTGAACTGTCCATGGTACTGGAAAACAGCGAACTAACAATGGAGGTAAATTTAACCTTGTGTTGTCCTTCGGGTCCCCGACCCCGGCATTGTCCTTCGGGTCTCAGGGACCCTTGACGCTGTCCTTCGGGTCCCCGACCCCGGCATTGTCCTTCGGTCTCAGGGACCCTTGACGCTGTCCTGTCCCCGGACCCGTCTGTGTACATGGTTCAAAAACACAGGGGAAACTTGGTACTAAAAGACAGTGTGAACTGTCCATGGTACTGGAAAACAGCGAGAACTAACAATGGAGGTAAATTTAACCCTTGTGTTGTCCTTCGGGTCCCCGACCCCGGCATTGTCCTTCGGGTCTCAGGGACCCTTGACGCTGTCCTTCGGGTCCCCGACCCCTAATGTCCTTCGGGTCTCAGGGACCCTTGACGCTGTCCTTCGGGTGACCCGGTTCATGTGTACATGGTTCAAAAACACAGGGAAACTTGGTACTAAAAGACAGTGTGAACTGTCCATGTTACTGGAAAACAGCGAACTAACAATGGAGGTAAATTTAACCTTGTGTTGTCCTTCGGGTCCCGGCGACCCACGGCATTGTCCTTCGGGTCTCAGGACCCTTGACGTTGTCCGGTCCCCGACCCCCGTATGTCCCGGGTCTCAGGGACCCTTGACCTTCGGGTCCCCAGGACCCGGTTCATTGTGTACATGGTTCAAAAACACAGGGGAAACTGTCCATGGTGCCAAGCCACTTGGACTAAAAGACAGTGAACTGTCCATGGTACTGGAAAACAGCGAGAACTAACAATGGAGGTAAATTTAAACTGAAACACAGGCAACTGTCCGTGGTGCTGATTAACGGGGAAACTGTCCATGGTGCTAAACAACTTGACACTAAAAGACAGGGGAACTGTCCATGGTGCTGAGTAACGGGGTGTACATGGTTCAAAAACACAGGGAAACTGTCCATGGTGCCAAGCCACTTGGTACTAAAAGACAGTGTGAACTGTCCATGGTACTGGAAAACAGCGAGAACTAACAATGGAGGTAAATTTAAACTGAAACACAGGGCAACTGTCCGTGGTGCTGATTAACGGGGAAACTGTCCATGGTGCTAAACAACTTGACACTAAAAGGCAGGAACTGTCCATGGTGCTGGAAAACGGGAACTGTGCAGGGTAATTTCACACAACAGGAACTAGCAATTTTGCTAAAATATTTTAACTGAAAAGGGTGGAACTGTTCATGGTGCTAACATGCTTTTGACTAAAGACAGGGAAAGTGTCCATGGTGCTGGAAAACAGCAGGGACTAGCAATGGTTTGCAGCTGTGCAGGAAGGCGGATGGAAATGTGTGGCCACGCCTCTGCACCAGGTTCCTCTAGCCCTTGTGTTGTCCTTCGGGTCCCGGGACCCGTGGTGTGGTCCCCGGGTCCGGGACCCTTGACGTTGTCCTTTGGGTCACCAGGACCCTTGACGTTGTCCCACGGGTTCCAGTGACCCGTGGCATTGTCCTTTGTGTCCCCGGGACCCAGGGCATTGTCCTTATGGGTCCCTGGGCTCGAGGGAAAGGGAGGTAAAAGAATAGAGAAACAAAGGCATTTGTTTGACATTATTCTACTAATTATTTTTATTACTCACACACACACACACACACACAAACACACAATATACACACAATAGACACTTTAGACACATTTGTCTTGTCTTCTTGTTCTTGTCATTTTCTTTTCACATCATCTTTTTCGGACCTGTGCACTTTTGCACGTGGCACGTTGGCACAGCCGGGCCAGAAGCTGCAGCATGGCCCGTCATTTGACACTGGAGTTGAAGCTGCATCGGATTCTCTTGAGCGGCGGTGCCGCCGCAATGTCCCCGCTGAAGCCAAGGTACAAAACGGAGAAAACCAAGAGAGGACCAACGTATACACGACCACAGCAAAGAAAAAGACTACTGCTGCTACGATGACAACGACATCAAAGATGATGACCAAGGCCAAGTGGACATTGAAGTTCAAGACCAAGGAGGAGAACAGGTGAATGAAGAAGAAGAAGAAGAAGAAGAAGAAGAAGAAGAAGAAGAAGAAGAAGAAGAAGAAGAAGAAGAAGAAGAAGAAGAAGATGCAAGATGAAGAAGAAGAAGTAGAAGAAGACGAAGAAGAAGAAGACGATGATGAAAAAGTAGATGTAGAAGAAGACAAAGAGGGTAGTGAAGACGAGGGGCAAGAGGAGGACGAGCAGGATGAGGAGACATTTGTGTCAAAAGATGGCAAAATCAAATGGTCCTCGAAAACGTGTCATCCCAGTGTCCCAAGAACTCACTGCCACGCCACCGAAGAGGACAAACCCGAGCAAGAAAAGGACACGACAGACGCTGCTACTGATGCTGCTGCCGCCGCAGACGCCGCCACTGCTACTACTACAGCGCCGGGACCCACAGAGTACGCCGCGGAACACGTCCACGACATAGTGTCTGCGTTTGGCCTGTTTGTCACGCGGCAAATCGAAGACATGGTTGTGGCCGCCACAAACCTCGAGGGTCAAAGGAGACAGCCACAGGCGTCAAGTGGAAAGCGATGGACGCCACGGACCTGCGAGGCTACCTCGGCTGCTGCTCCGCGGGCGTGTACCGGTCCGCAACGAGGCCTTGAGAGCCTGTGGCACGAGGAGAGTGGCAGGGCCATTTTCCGCGCCACGATGCCAATCAAGCAGTTCCACGCGTACTCTAGACTGTTGCGATTCGACGACCGCAGTCGAGAGCTGTCCGCCGAGCCTCGGACAAACTGGCGGCCGACGAGAGGTGTGGGATTGTGGACGCGGCAGCTGCCTCGCCTCTACAACCCGGGCGCCGACGTGACGGTGGACGAGCAGCTGGTGCCCTTTCGAGGTGTTGTATTTTTATTATTTATTTTTGCTTGGTTGTTGTTTTTGTACCTCTGCCGTACACTTTGTCTTTGTGTGTGTGTGTGTGTGTGTGTGTGTGTGTTGAATTTTTGTCTTCCATCTCTATCCATCGTGTTCCATCTTCTTGTTTGGACACGCCACTTTCACAAGGTCGCTGCGCGCCAGTACATGCCCAGCAAGCCTGCCGGTACGGACTCAAGTGGGTGGCCTGCGACGCCGGCTCCAGCTACGCCTGGCACATGCAGCTCTACACGGGCAAGTCGGTGAGCGGCACGCCCGAGAAGAATCTGGGCTCCGCGTGTTGCTGGACGTGACCGAGGGCCTGAGGGGCCCGCGTAATGACGTGCGACAACTTTTTCACCTCCTACTGGCCCAGCGGCTGCTCGCCGAGCGGCGCTCACCGTGGTGGGCACGATGCGCAAAAACAAGCCCGAGCTGCCGGGGCGTTGCTCGCCACCAAGGGCCGTGCGGTCTTCTCGTCCAAGTTTGCCTTCACGCCCGTCGCCACTCTGGTGTCCTACGTGCCCAAGAAGCACAGGAACGTGGTGCTGCTGAGCACGCTGCACACGGGGATGCGGGCGTCGGCGCTGGCAGGCAAGCCAAACCCGACATCATCCTCCACTACAACCACACCAAGGGCGGGTGGACAACCTGGACAAGCTTGTGGGCACGTACAGCTGCCGCAGGAAGACAGCACGCTGGCCCCTTGCCGTCTTCCACAACATCCTCGACGTGTCCGCCTACAACGCCTTTGTGCTGTGGCGAGAGCTCAGGCCCGAGGATGCGCGGCAAGCTCAACAAGAGGAGGGCTCTCGAGCAGTTGGGAAGGGCGCTTGTGAATCCGCTCATCGAGAGACGGCGGCGTCTGCCTCGCACGGAGGCGTCCGCGCGCTTGTCAAAGCGTCGCCACGGCGAGCAGGTCCTGTGGTGGTGGCGGTGGCACAGTCACAAGGGGCCTAGAGGAGCATGGGGATTCTGAACCGGACACACCGAGGGTGCAAAGCAAAAGGAAGCGGTGTCAGCTCTGTCCGGAGAGAAAGGACCGCAAATCACACATCGTTTGCGGTGGCTGCAAGAGATACATCTGTGGAAGCTGCACGCGGCCTACTACTGTGCCGAGTGTGTTCGCCCGTAGCCTCTTGGCCCGTGTGGACGAGGCCCCGAACAAAACAACACACACACACACACACACACACACACACACACATACATACACACACACACACACACACACACACACACACACACACACACACAACCCTGGGTCCCAGGGACCCGAATGGCGAGGTTGAGGCCTCAAGGGTAGGAGAAAGATGACATCGAACAAGGATGGGTCCGGGACCCCGGAGGATGGGGCGCCACGGCAGTTGTGGGACATACGTATAATGGCATGGAACATAAAACAGCGGGGTCTCTGAGACCCAAAGGATGAGGCCACGATGGTATTTGACATGGAATGAAAGTGGTGTCTCGGGATCCGAAGCAGAACGGCTGGTTAGTACAGAAGGTCACATAAGCTAACCATGTCCCTGTGACACAAAGGACAATACAAGGGTTAAACCAGCTTCATTCCAAGTCTGAGAGAAACATCACATATCCATGGTGTCACACAGTCAATATTGGAACATTCTGATGTATGACTTAATATTAAAGGCTAAAATGTCCAAGTAAATCTACAGTATATTTGACATCTTTTTCAGGCTGTTAAAGCCATATTTTAGTCTTTTTCAGGCAACTGTAGAACGGAATTCTCCTGTTAAGCCAGCTTGATTCCAAGTCTGAGAGAAACATCACATATCCATGGTGTCACACAGTCAATATTGGACCATTCTGATGTAGGTTTTTAAAATTACAGGCTAAAATGTCCAAGTAAATCTACATTATATTTGACAACTTTTTCAGGCTGTTAAAGCATATTTTACTCTTTTTCAGGCAACTGTAGAACGGAATCCACCTGTTAAACCAGCTTCATTCCAAGTCTGACAGAAACATCGCATATCCATGGTGTCACACAGTCAATATTGGAACATTCTGATGTATGACTTTAATATTAAAGGCTAAAATGTCCAAGTAAATCTACAGTATATTTGACATCTTTTTCAGGCTGTTAAAGCCATATTTTAGTCTTTTTCAGGCAACTGTAGAACGGAATCCTCCTGTTAAGCCAGCTTGATTCCAAGTCTGCGTGAGACATCACATATCCATGGTGACACACAAGTAATATCGGACCATTCTGATGTAGGATTTTAAAATTAAAGGCTAAAATGTCCAAGTAAATCTACAGTATATTTGACATCTTTTTCAGGCTGTTAAAGCCATATTTTACTCTTTTTCAGGCAACTGTAGAACGGAATCCCCCTGTTAAACAAGCTTCATTCCAAGTCTGAGAGAAACATCACATATCCATGGTGTCACACAGTCAATATTGGAACATTCTGATGTATGACTTTAAAATTAAAGGCTAAAATGTCCAAGTAAATCTACAGTATATTTGACATCTTTTTCAGGCTGTTAAAGCCATATTTTAGTCTTTTTCAGGCAACTGTAGAACGGAATCCTCCTGTTAAGCCAGCTTGATTCCAAGTCTGGTGAGACATCACATATCCATGGTGACAAACAAGTAATATCGGACCATTCTGATGTAGGATTTTAAAATTAAAGGCTAAAATGTCCAAGTAAATCTACAGTATATTTGACATCTTTTTCAGGCTGTTAAAGCCATATTTTAGTCTTTTTCAGGCAACTGTAGAACGGAATCCTCCTGTTAAGCCAGCTTGATTCCAAGTCTGCGTGAGACATCACATATCCATGGTGACACACAGTAATATCGGACCATTCTGATGTAGGATTTTAAAATTAAAGGCTAAAATGTCCAAGTAAATCTACAGTATATTTGACATCTTTTCAGGCTGTTAAAGCTATATTTTACTCTTTTTCAGGCAACTGTAGAACGGAATCCCCTGTTAAACCAGCTTCATTCCAAGTCTGAGAGAAACATCACATATCCATGGTGTCACACAGTCAATATTGGAACATTCTGATGTATGATTTAATATTAAAGGCTAAAATGTCCAAGTAAATCTACAGTATATTTGACATCTTTTTCAGGCTGTTAAAGCCATATTTTAGTCTTTTTCAGGCAACTGTAGAACGGAATCCTCCTGTTAAACCAGCTTGATTCCAAGTCTGAGAGACATCACATATCCATGGTGACAAACAAGTAATATCGGACCATTCTGATGTAGGATTTTAAAATTAAAGGCTAAAATGTCCAAGTAAATCTACAGTATATTTGACATCTTTTTCAGGCTGTTAAAGCCATATTTTACTCTTTTTCAGGCAACTGTAGAACGGAATCCTCCTGTTCAACCAGCTTCATTCCAAGTCTGAGAGAAACATCACATATCCATGGTGTCACACAGTCAATATTGGACCATTCTGATGTAGGTTTTTAAAATGAAACGCTAAAATGTCCAAGTAAATCTACAGTATATTTGACATCTTCTTCAGGCTGTTAAAGCCATATTTTACTCTTTTTCAGGCAACTGTAGAACGGAATCCCCCTGTTAAACAAGCTTCATTCCAAGTCTGAGAGAAACATCACATATCCATGGTGTCACACAGTCAATATTGGACCATTCTGATGTAGGTTTTTAAAATTAAAGGCTAAAATGTCCAAGTAAATCTACATTATATTTGACAACTTTTTCAGGCTGTTAAAGCATATTTTACTCTTTTTCAGGCAACTGTAGAACGGAATCCACCTGTTAAACCAGCTTCATTCCAAGTCTGAAAGAAACATCACATATCCATGGTGTCACACAGTCAATATTGGAACATTCTGATGTATGACTTTAAAATTAAAGGCTAAAATGTCCAAGTAAATCTACAGTATATTTGACATCTTTTTCAGGCTGTTAAAGCCATATTTTAGTCTTTTTCAGGCAACTGTAGAACGGAATCCTCCTGTTAAGCCAGCTTGATTCCAAGTCTGCGTGAGACATCACATATCCATGGTGAGACACAAGTAATATCGGACCATTCTGATGTAGGATTTTAAAATTAAAGGCTAAAATGTCCAAGTAAATCTACAGTATATTTGACATCTTTTTCAGGCTGTTAAAGCCATATTTTACTCTTTTTCAGGCAACTGTAGAACGGAATCCTCCTGTTAAACCAGCTTCATTTCAAGTCTGAGAGAAACATCACATATCCATGGTGTCACACGGTCAATATAGGACCATTCTGGTGTACGATTTTAAAATTAAAGACTAAAATGTCCAAGTAAATCTACATTATATTTGACATCTTTTTCAGGCTGTTAAAGCTATATTTTAGTCTTTTTCAGGCAACTGTAGAACGGAATCCTCCTGTTAAACCAGCTTCATTTCAAGTCTGAGAGAAACATCACATATCCATGGTGTCACACAGTCAATATTGGACCATTCTGATGTAGGTTTTTAAAATTAAAGGCTAAAATGTCCAAGTAAATCTACATTATATTTGACATCTTTTTCAGGCTGTTAAAGCCATATTTTACTCTTTTTCAGGCAACTGTAGAACGGAATCCTCCTGTTAAACCAGCTTCATTCCAAGTCTGAGAGAAACATCACATATCCATGGTGTCACTTGGTCAATATCGGACCATTCTGATGTAGGATTTTAAAATTAAAGGCTAAAATGTCCAAGTAAATCTACAGTATATTTGACATCTTTTTCAGGCTGTTAAAGCCATATTTTACTCTTTTTCAGGCAACTGTAGAACGGAATCCTCCTGTTAAACCAGCTTCATTCCAAGTCTGGGAGAAACATCACATATCCATGGTGTCACACAGTCAATATAGGACCATTCTGATGTAGGATTTTAAAATTAAAGGCTAAAATGTCCAAGTAAATCTACAGTATATTTGACATCTTTTTCAGGCTGTTAAAGCCATATTTTACTCTTTTTCAGGCAACTGTAGAACGGAATCCTCCTGTTAAACCAGCTTCATTCCAAGTCTGAGAGAAGCATCACATATCCATGGTGTCACACAGTCAATATTGGACCATTCTGATGTAGGTTTTAAAATTAAAGGCTAAAATGTCCAAGTAAATCTACAGTATATTTGACATCTTTTTCAGGCTGTTAAAGCCATATTTTACTCTTTTTCAGGCAACTGTAAAACAGAATCGTCCTGTTAAGCCAGCTTGATTCCAAGTCTGGGTGAGACATCACATATCCATGGTGTCACACAGGTAATATTTGACCATTCTGATGTAGGATTTTAAAATTAAAGGCTAAAATGTCCAAGTAAATCTACAGTATATTTGACATCTTCTTCAGGCTGTTAAAGCCATATTTTACTCTTTTTCAGGCAACTGTAGAACGGAATCCTCCTGTTAAACCAGCTTCATTCCAAGTCTGAGAGAAACATCACATATCCATGGTGTCACACAGTCAATATTGACCATTCTGATGTAGGTTTTTAAAATTAAAGGCTAAAATGTCCAAGTAAATCTACAGTATATTTGACATCTTCTTCAGGCTGTTAAAGCCATATTTTACTCTTTTTCAGGCAACTGTAGAACGGAATCCTCCTGTTAAACCAGCTTCATTCCAAGTCTGAGAGAAACATCACATATCCATGGTGTCACACAGTCAATATAGGACCATTCTGATGTAGGATTTTAAAATTAAAGGCTAAAATGTCCAAGTAAATCTACAGTATATTTGACATCTTTTTCAGGCTGTTAAAGCCATATTTTACTCTTTTTCAGGCAACTGTAGAACGGAATCCTCCTGTTAAACCAGCTTCATTCCAAGTCTGAGAGAAACATCACATATCCATGGTGTCACACAGTCAATATTGGACCATTCTGATGTAGGTTTTTAAATTAAAGGCTAAAATGTCCAAGTAAATCTACAGTATATTTGACATCTTCAGGCTGTTAAAGCCATATTTTACTTTTTCAGGCAACTGTAGAACGGAATCCTCCTGTTAAACAGCTTCATTCCAAGTCTGAGAGAAACATCACATATCCATGGTGTCACACAGTCAATATTGGACCATTCTGATGTAGGATTTTAAAATTAAAGGCTAAAATGTCCAAGTAAATCTACAGTATATTTGACATCTTTTTCAGGCTGTTAAAGCCATATTTTACTCTTTTTCAGGCAACTGTAGAACGGAATCCTCCTGTTAAACCAGCTTCATTCCAAGTCTGAGAGAAACATCACATATCCATGGTGTCACACAGTCAATATCGGACCATTCTGATGTAGGATTTTAAAATTAAAGGCTAAAATGTCCAAGTAAATCTACAGTATATTTGACATCTTTTTCAGGCTGTTAAAGCCATATTTTACTCTTTTTCAGGCAACTGTAGAACGGAATCCTCCTGTTAAACCAGCTTCATTCCAAGTCTGAGAGAAACATCACATATCCATGGTGTCACACAGTCAATATTGGACCATTCTGATGTAGGATTTTAAAATTAAAGGCTAAAATGTCCAAGTAAATCTACAGTATATTTGACATCTTTTTCAGGCTGTTAAAGCCATATTTTACTCTTTTTCAGGCAACTGTAGAACGGAATCCTCCTGTTAAACCAGCTTCATTCCAAGTCTGAGAGAAACATCACATATCCATGGTGTCACACAGTCAATATTGGACCATTCTGATGTAGGATTTTAAAATTAAAGGCTAAAATGTCCAAGTAAATCTACAGTATATTTGACATCTTTTTCAGGCTGTTAAAGCCATATTTTACTCTTTTTCAGGCAACTGTAGAACGGAATCCTCCTGTTAAACCAGCTTCATTCCAAGTCTGAGAGAAACATCACATATCCATGGTGTCACACAGTCAATATTGGAACATTCTGATGTAGGATTTTAAAATTAAAGGCTAAAATGTCCAAGTAAATCTACAGTATATTTGACATCTTTTTCAGGCTGTTAAAGCCATATTTTAGTCTTTTTCAGGCAACTGTAGAACGGAATCCTCCTGTTAAACCAGCTTCATTCCAAGTCTGAGTGAGACATCACATATCCATGGTGACACACAAGTAATATCGGACCATTCTGATGTAGGATTTTAAAATTAAAGGCTAAAATGTCCAAGTAAATCTACAGTATATTTGACATCTTTTTCAGGCTGTTAAAGCCATATTTTACTCTTTTTCAGGCAACTGTAGAACGGAATCCTCCTGTTAAACCAGCTTCATTTCAAGTCTGAGAGAAACATCACATATCCATGGTGTCACACAGTCAATATTGACCATTCTGATGTAGGATTTTAAAATTAAAGGCTAAAATGTCCAAGTAAATCTACAGTATATTTGACATCTTTTTCAGGCTGTTAAAGCCATATTTTACTCTTTTTCAGGCAACTGTAGAACGGAATCCTCCTGTTAAACCAGCTTCATTTCAAGTCTGAGAGAAACATCACATATCCATGGTGTCACACAGTCAATATCGGACCATTCTGATGTAGGATTTTAAAATTAAAGGCTAAAATGTCCAAGTAAATCTACAGTATATTTGACATCTTTTCAGGCTGTTAAAGCCATATTTTACTCTTTTTCAGGCAACTGTAGAACGGAATCCTCCTGTTAAACCAGCTTCATTCCAAGTCTGAGAGAAACATCACATATCCATGGTGTCACACAGTCAATATAGGACCATTCTGATGTAGGATTTTAAAATTAAAGGCTAAAATGTCCAAGTAAATCTACAGTATATTTGACATCTTTTTCAGGCTGTTAAAGCCATATTTTACTCTTTTTCAGGCAACTGTAGAACAGAATCGTCCTGTTAAGCCAGCTTCATTCCAAGTCTGGGTGAGACATCACATATCCATGGTGACACACAGTAATATTGGACCATTCTGATGTAGGATTTTAAAATTAAAGGCTAAAATGTCCAAGTAAATCTACAGTATATTTGACATCTTTTTCAGGCTGTTAAAGCCATATTTTACTCTTTTTCAGGCAACTGTAGAACGGAATCCTCCTGTTAAACCAGCTTCATTCCAAGTCTGAGAGAAACATCACATATCCATGGTGTCACACAGTCAATATAGGACCATTCTGATGTAGGATTTTAAAATTAAAGGCTAAAATGTCCAAGTAAATCTACAGTATATTTGACATCTCTTTTTAGGCTGTTAAAGCCATATTTTACTCTTTTTCAGGCAACTGTAGAACGGAATCCTCCTGTTAAACCAGCTTCATTCCAAGTCTGAGAGAAACATCACATATCCATGGTGTCACACAGTCAATATCGGACCATTCTGATGTAGGATTTTAAAATTAAAGGCTAAAATGTCCAAGTAAATCTACAGTATATTTGACATCTTTTTCAGGCTGTTAAAGCCATATTTTACTCTTTTTCAGGCAACTGTAGAACGGAATCCTCCTGTTAAACCAGCTTCATTCCAAGTCTGAGAGAAACATCACATATCCATGGTGTCACACAGTCAATATTGGACCATTCTGATGTAGGTTTTTAAAATTAAAGGCTAAAATGTCCAAGTAAATCTACAGTATATTTGACATCTTTTTCAGGCTGTTAAAGCCATATTTTACTCTTTTTCAGGCAACTGTAGAACGGAATCCTCCTGTTAAACCAGCTTCATTCCAAGTCTGAGAGAAACATCACATATCCATGGTGTCACACAGTCAATATAGACCATTCTGATGTAGGATTTTAAAATTAAAGGCTAAAATGTCCAAGTAAATCTACAGTATATTTGATATCTTTTCAGGCTGTTAAAGCCATATTTTACTCTTTTTCAGGCAACTGTAGAACGGAATCCTCCTGTTAAACCAGCTTCATTCCAAGTCTGGGTGAGACATCACATATCCATGGTGTCACACAGGTAATATTTGACCATTCTGATGTAGGATTTTAAAATTAAAGGCTAAAATGTCCAAGTAAATCTACAGTATATTTGACATCTTTTCAGGCTGTTAAAGCCATATTTTACTCTTTTTCAGGCAATGTAGAACGGAATCCTCCTGTTAAACCAGCTTCATTCCAAGTCTGAGAGAAACATCACATATCCATGGTGTCACACAGTCAATATAGGACCATTCTGATGTAGGATTTTAAAATTAAAGGCTAAAATGTCCAAGTAAATCTACAGTATATTTGACATCTTTTTCAGGCTGTTAAAGCCATATTTTACTCTTTTCAGGCAACTGTAGAACGGAATCCTCCTGTTAAACCAGCTTCATTCCAAGTCTGAGAGAAACATCACATATCCATGGTGTCACACAGTCAATATAGGACCATTCTGATGTAGGATTTTAAAATTAAAGGCTAAAATGTCCAAGTAAATCTACAGTATATTTGACATCTTTTTCAGGCTGTTAAAGCCATATTTTACTCTTTTTCAGGCAACTGTAGAACGGAATCCTCCTGTTAAACCAGCTTCATTCCAAGTCTGAGAGAAACATCACATATCCATGGTGTCACACAGTCAATATTGGACCATTCTGATGTAGGTTTTAAAATTAAAGGCTAAAATGTCCAAGTAAATCTACAGTATATTTGACATCTTTTCAGGCTGTTAAAGCCATATTTTACTCTTTTTCAGGCAACTGTAGAACGGAATCCTCCTGTTAAACCAGCTTCATTCCAAGTCTGAGAGAAACATCACATATCCATGGTGTCACACAGTCAATATTGGACCATTCTGATGTAGGTTTTTAAAATTAAAGGCTAAAATGTCCAAGTAAATCTACAGTATATTTGACATCTTTTTCAGGCTGTTAAAGCCATATTTTACTCTTTTTCAGGCAACTGTAGAACGGAATCCTCCTGTTAAACCAGCTTCATTCCAAGTCTGAGAGAAACATCACATATCCATGGTGTCACACAGTCAATATTGGACCATTCTGATGTAGGATTTTAAAATTAAAGGCTAAAATGTCCAAGTAAATCTACAGTATATTTGACATCTTTTCAGGCTGTTAAAGCCATATTTTACTCTTTTTCAGGCAACTGTAGAACGGAATCCTCCTGTTAAACCAGCTTCATTCCAAGTCTGAGAGAAACATCACATATCCATGGTGTCACACAGTCAATATGGACCATTCTGATGTAGGATTTTAAAATTAAAGGCTAAAATGTCCAAGTAAATCTACAGTATATTTGACATCTTTTTCAGGCTGTTAAAGCCATATTTTACTCTTTTTCAGGCAACTGTAGAACGGAATCCTCCTGTTAAACCAGCTTCATTCCAAGTCTGAGAGAAACATCACATATCCATGGTGTCACACAGTCAATATTGGACCATTCTGATGTAGGATTTTAAAATTAAAGGCTAAAATGTCCAAGTAAATCTACAGTATATTTGACATCTTTTTCAGGCTGTTAAAGCCATATTTTACTCTTTTTCAGGCAACTGTAGAACGGAATCCTCCTGTTAAACCAGCTTCATTCCAAGTCTGAGAGAGACATCACATATCCATGGTGTCACACAGTCAATATTGACCATTCTGATGTAGGATTTTAAAATTAAAGGCTAAAATGTCCAAGTAAATCTACAGTATATTTGACATCTTTTTCAGGCTGTTAAAGCCATATTTTACTCTTTTTCAGGCAACTGTAGAACGGAATCCTCCTGTTAAACCAGCTTCATTCCAAGTCTGAGAGAAACATCACATATCCATGGTGTCACACAGTCAATATTGGACCATTCTGATGTAGGTTTTAAAATTAAAGGCTAAAATGTCCAAGTAAATCTACAGTATATTTGACATCTTTTTCAGGCTGTTAAAGCCATATTTTACTCTTTTTCAGGCAACTGTAGAACGGAATCCTCCTGTTAAACCAGCTTCATTCCAAGTCTGAGAGAAACATCACATATCCATGGTGTCACACAGTCAATATTGGACCATTCTGATGTAGGATTTTAAAATTAAAGGCTAAAATGTCCAAGTAAATCTACAGTATATTTGACATCTTTTTCAGGCTGTTAAAGCCATATTTTACTCTTTTTCAGGCAACTGTAGAACGGAATCCTCCTGTTAAACCAGCTTCATTCCAAGTCTGAGAGAAACATCACATATCCATGGTGTCACACAGTCAATATTGGACCATTCTGATGTAGGATTTTAAAATTAAAGGCTAAAATGTCCAAGTTAATCTACAGTATATTTGACATTCTTTCAGGCTGTTAAAGCCATATTTTACTCTTTTTCAGGCAACTGTAGAACGGAATCCTCCTGTTAAACCAGCTTCATTCCAAGTCTGAGAGAAACATCACATATCCATGGTGTCACACAGTCAATATAGGACCATTCTGATGTAGGATTTTAAAATTAAAGGCTAAAATGTCCAAGTAAATCTACAGTATATTTGACATCTTTTTCAGGCTGTTAAAGCCATATTTTACTCTTTTTCAGGCAACTGTAGAACGGAATCCTCCTGTTAAACCAGCTTCATTCCAAGTCTGAGAGAAACATCACATATCCATGGTGTCACACAGTCAATATTGGACCATTCTGATGTAGGATTTTAAAATTAAAGGCTAAAATGTCCAAGTAAATCTACAGTATATTTGACATCTTTTTCAGGCTGTTAAAGCCATATTTTACTCTTTTTCAGGCAACTGTAGAACGGAATCCTCCTGTTAAACCAGCTTCATTCCAAGTCTGAGAGAAACATCACATATCCATGGTGTCACACAGTCAATATTGGACCATTCTGATGTAGGATTTTAAAATTAAAGGCTAAAATGTCCAAGTAAATCTACAGTATATTTGACATCTTTTTCAGGCTGTTAAAGCCATATTTTACTCTTTTTCAGGCAACTGTAGAACGGAATCCTCCTGTTAAACCAGCTTCATTCCAAGTCTGAGAGAAACATCACATATCCATGGTGTCACACAGTAATATGGACCATTCTGATGTAGGATTTTAAAATTAAAGGCTAAAATGTCCAAGTAAATCTACAGTATATTTGACATCTTTTTCAGGCTGTTAAAGCCATATTTTACTTTTTCAGGCAACTGTAGAACGGAATCCTCCTGTTAAACCAGCTTCATTCCAAGTCTGAGAGAAACATCACATATCCATGGTGTCACACAGTCAATATTGGACCATTCTGATGTAGGTTTTAAAATTAAAGGCTAAAATGTCCAAGTAAATCTACAGTATATTTGACATCTTTTTCAGGCTGTTAAAGCCATATTTTACTTTTTCAGGCAACTGTAGAACGGAATCCTCCTGTTAAACCAGCTTCATTCCAAGTCTGAGAGAAACATCACATATCCATGGTGTCACACAGTCAATATTGACCATTCTGATGTAGGATTTTAAAATTAAAGGCTAAAATGTCCAAGTAAATCTACAGTATATTTGACATCTTTTTCAGGCTGTTAAAGCCATATTTTACTCTTTTTCAGGCAACTGTAGAACGGAATCCTCCTGTTAAACCAGCTTCATTCCAAGTCTGAGAGAAACATCACATATCCATGGTGTCACACAGTCAATATTGGACCATTCTGATGTAGGATTTTAAAATTAAAGGCTAAAATGTCCAAGTAAATCTACAGTATATTTGACATCTTTTTCAGGCTGTTAAAGCCATATTTTACTCTTTTTCAGGCAACTGTAGAACGGAATCCTCCTGTTAAACCAGCTTCATTCCAAGTCTGAGAGAAACATCACATATCCATGGTGTCACACAGTCAATATTGGACCATTCTGATGTAGGTTTTTAAAATTAAAGGCTAAAATGTCCAAGTAAATCTACAGTATATTTGACATCTTTTTCAGGCTGTTAAAGCCATATTTTACTCTTTTTCAGGCAACTGTAGAACGGAATCCTCCTGTTAAACCAGCTTCATTCCAAGTCTGAGAGAAACATCACATATCCATGGTGTCACACAGTCAATATTGACCATTCTGATGTAGGATTTTAAAATTAAAGGCTAAAATGTCCAAGTAAATCTACAGTATATTTGACATCTTTTTCAGGCTGTTAAAGCCATATTTTACTCTTTTTCAGGCAACTGTAGAACGGAATCCTCCTGTTAAACCAGCTTCATTCCAAGTCTGAGAGACATCACATATCCATGGTGTCACACAGTCAATATCGACCATTCTGATGTAGGTTTTTAAAATTAAAGGCTAAAATGTCCAAGTAAATCTACAGTATATTTGACATCTTTTTCAGGCTGTTAAAGCCATATTTTACTCTTTTTCAGGCAACTGTAGAACGGAATCCTCCTGTTAAACCAGCTTCATTCCAAGTCTGAGAGAAACATCACATATCCATGGTGTCACACAGTCAATATTGGACCATTCTGATGTAGGTTTTAAAATTAAAGGCTAAAATGTCCAAGTAAATCTACAGTATATTTGACATCTTTTCAGGCTGTTAAAGCCATATTTTACTCTTTTTCAGGCAACTGTAGAACGGAATCCTCCTGTTAAACCAGCTTCATTCCAAGTCTGAGAGAAACATCACATATCCATGGTGTCACACAGTCAATATTGACCATTCTGATGTAGGATTTTAAAATTAAAGGCTAAAATGTCCAAGTAAATCTACAATATATTTGACATCTTTTTCAGGCTGTTAAAGCCATATTTTACTCTTTTTCAGGCAACTGTAGAACGGAATCCTCCTGTTAAACCAGCTTCATTCCAAGTCTGAGAGAAACATCACATATCCATGGTGTCACACAGTCAATATTGGACCATTCTGATGTAGGATTTTAAAATTAAAGGCTAAAATGTCCAAGTAAATCTACAGTATATTTGACATCTTTTTCAGGCTGTTAAAGCCATATTTTACTCTTTTTCAGGCAACTGTAGAACGGAATCCTCCTGTTAAACCAGCTTGATTCCAAGTCTGAGAGAAACATCACATATCCATGGTGTCACACAGTAATATCGGACCATTCTGATGTAGGATTTTAAAATTAAAGGCTAAAATGTCCAAGTAAATCTACAGTATATTTGACATCTTTTCAGGCTGTTAGCCATATTTTACTCTTTTCAGGCAACTGTAGAACGGAATCCTCCTGTTAAACCAGCTTCATTCCAAGTCTGAGAGAAACATCACATATCCATGGTGTCACACAGTCAATATTGGACCATTCTGATGTAGGATTTTAAAATTAAAGGCTAAAATGTCCAAGTAAATCTACAGTATATTTGACATCTTTTTCAGGCTGTTAAAGCCATATTTTACTCTTTTCAGGCAACTGTAGAACGGAATCCTCCTGTTAAACCAGCTTCATTCCAAGTCTGAGAGAAACATCACATATCCATGGTGTCACACAGTCAATATTGGACCATTCTGATGTAGGTTTTTAAAATTAAAGGCTAAAATGTCCAAGTAAATCTACAGTATATTTGACAACTTTTTCAGGCTGTTAAAGCATATTTTACTCTTTTTCAGGCAACTGTAGAACGGAATCCACCTGTTAAACCAGCTTCATTCCAAGTCTGAGAGAAACATCACATATCCATGGTGTCACACGGTCAATATAGGACCATTCTGATCTAGGATTTTAAAATTAAAGGCTAAAATGTCCAAGTAAATCTACAGTATATTTGACATCTTTTTCAGGCTGTTAAAGCCATATTTTACTCTTTTTCAGGCAACTGTAGAACAGAATCCTCCTGTTAAACCAGCTTGATTCCAAGTCTGAGAGACATCACATATCCATGGTGTCACACAGGTAATATTGGACCATTCTGATGTAGGATTTTAAAATTAAAGGCTAAAATGTCCAAGTAAATCTACAGTATATTTGACATCTTTTTCAGGCTGTTAAAGCCATATTTTACTCTTTTTCAGGCAACTGTAGAACGGAATCCTCCTGTTAAACCAGCTTCATTCCAAGTCTGAGAGAAACATCACATATCCATGGTGTCACACAGTCAATATTGGACCATTCTGATGTAGGTTTTTAAAATTAAAGGCTAAAATGTCCAAGTAAATCTACAGTATATTTGACATCTTTTTCAGGCTGTTAAAGCCATATTTTACTCTTTTTCAGGCAACTGTAGAACGGAATCCTCCTGTTAAACAGCTTCATTCCAAGTCTGAGAGAAACATCACATATCCATGGTGTCACACAGTCAATATTGACCATTCTGATGTAGGTTTTTAAAATTAAAGGCTAAAATGTCCAAGTAAATCTACAGTATATTTGATAACTTTTTTCAGGCTGTTAAAGCCATATTTTACTCTTTTTGGCAATGTAGAACGGAATCCTCCTGTTAAACCAGCTTCATTCCAAGTCTGAGAGAAACATCACATATCCATGGTGTCACACAGTCAATATTGGACCATTCTGATGTAGGTTTTAAAATTAAAGGCTAAAATGTCCAAGTAAATCTACAGTATATTTGACATCTTTTTCAGGCTGTTAAAGCCATATTTTACTCTTTTCAGGCAACTGTAGAACGGAATCCTCCTGTTAAACCAGCTTCATTCCAAGTCTGAGA